>CM035414.1:89724913-89819913 GCA_020310875.1 Ceratopteris richardii | reverse complement strand
GCTCCCTTTTCCTTATAAATCAAGGATGAAGTTTATGAAGCATATCTTCATAACTAGCATGGGTTCCGCTGGAGGTCTTTGAGGGTCTCACCTTTTTATGCAATATGCACTTTCTTGGCCAAAATTGGAAACTGTATCTATACCAATGTTTGATCCTTGCTGGAAATGATTCCATCTTACGTGGTGGGTTAAGTTGCTAAACCCATGTCCAAACAGGCAGTGGTTGGGATGTAAGGCATCTTGTCAGGAAATCCTAAGGCAGGCATGCTGCTTTTCAAATAACTGGAAGTGGCTGTTTTGATGGTTGTAACTTTTACATTTGTCTGCGTTCCTAAAAAGTTCGTCTTAAGCCCATTTTTTGAAGGTGGAGGAATAAGAGCTTCGATTCTGATTCAATTTGTTAACCTCTTGTTGTGAGAATATACTACAAAAGAATGGGTTGTTTGGAATGTGGAAATAAGAGTTTTCAGGAAAAATGTAGTGAATACTATCTAACACCACTTATGAATGCAAGGTTGGTCCGTATGCTCCATTTCTATTTGTTATCCCCCTTGTCTTGAAAATCAATGAAAAAAGAGTGGTATTTTAGGAACATGGAAATAAGAGTGGTTTCAAGGAAAATGTACTGAACATGCTTTAGTTGATGTCTAACACACCACTGATAAATGCAAGGTCTGTTAGTAATTTTCTGAGTCATGAGTTTTAGGGATGGGACTGTTTTATGTTGAAGGTTTTTCACTCTTGTGCCACTAGTCTAGTGGAGCCCAAAAGATGTCCTTCTAAACTAATAACCCCAGAACAGCTCACTTTCTTGGCACATGACAGTAAACTGTTTGAAGAACCAACTGGACATCCTCTTTGTTGGCAAGGTAGGGCATCTCTGTTGTATATCTCAGGGTTATATCTCGTGTGTTAGTCTGTTTTATTAATATCACTCCATTGTCATATACGGCATAGGGACTCGGTTTTTGATATAAATCCCTCTCCTAAGCAGTTATGGGAGCTCCTAGGTTTATGTATTGAGTAGCCACACTGAACACAAATATAGCTATATGATAGGCTTATGGTTCTTCTGAGAAAATCCCAAAACAGTGATACTTCACAGTTAGGTGGATGTATATATTTTTTCACGGTACAGTGATTGGGAAACAAGGTAAATAGGTTGATATAGTAATAGTTAGATTGCTTTGGCTTGTTTGCATTTGGACATGCAAAAAGGCATGTTTAAACATAGTGCAGACATATTTTATTTTACTGAAAATGTGCATCATAAAGGGAGAGATCTGAGTGTGGATGGATGGCCATCTATAAACCAATAGATGTGCAGATACTAATGGTACTGCATAACAATTGGAAAGTCTTGTTAAAGGTCAAGTATTAAAGACAGACTGATATGTGGTATTACGACCCTTACAGTGGCTAGATTACTATTACTGCTCTCGCATTGGTTGTAAAATATCTGAAGAACCTTGCTTACACTACACATGCTGTGTGATGCTTTTTCAGCAATACAATACTCCTATGTAACCGTGAGGACTGAGAACGAAGCTCAGGTTCTGTGATGCTGAAAATGCTGCTTATTGTTTTAAATGGATGTTTAATGGTCGCATCCTTCCATTGTAGCTTGATGCATTCAAACAAGAGAATGGTTTATTTCAAAAGCAAATCACGATGCAATATACCAGTACTGAACTTCGGAACCTATTGTGAATATGATTGGATGTATAGATGTTTAGCATATTTGTTCTCTCAAGCTGTATGGAAAATCGTCTGTGGTAACATCATTGACGAATCTGTGGCTTTTTATGCAAAGGAGCTGTTGTATACTTGGAATGATGAATCTATGGGGTACCTAAAAATGCATGATAGGAACTAGGAGCTCTTAAGCCCCTTGAGCTTTTGCATTTTTCTGATCTCCACTGTTTGAACTGACTAATAATGGTCTGTCCGGTTTGGGTTGGCATGATTATGGTTGGATGATATCATGATGGCTATAGGATATATCTATTATAAACATGATGGATGACTATGGATGTAATATGGTCCATTGTTACATGAAGACAGCATATGGGACTCCACAGAATTGCGCCTGTTATTATGTATGTAACTATGTATTTCTATGGTCAAACATGGCCAATGATATGATACTTTTGAGTCCTTTGGTCCCCTATTTCTTGGTGACATCAATGATGCGTTTTGAAGGTTTGTTTTTTTTTTGGGTGTTTTGAACTTCGTTTGATGATTATCCTTTACCCTAATATGAATGAATGGTGCAGTTTTAACCTTGGTTTGAATTTTTGGAGAGAAAGGTAAGATCGTAGCGGTCTAGTATGATTGCGTACAATTTACACATGTATGATGACTATTATATTTAGATGGAGCTAAAGAAAATTTGGCGCATTATGATGTTAAGTACATCAATGAATAAAACAAGTGAATTGTGACAATTAACGTAAGTTACACTTAAGTTATAAGTGAACACCTAAATGTAGACAATTAGCAATATGATTTTTTTTTTCACGTGAGACACTAGTCATGAATAACGTAAGTAAATGATATATCATCTGGTATGACCTATAAATCCTACTTCTCATTTACTTTCTCAATCACATGCTCGTCTTCTTAAGAGAATGCATGATATGATATTCCTCATCATTAAGCACATTGCCTTAAGTATCATAGTTAGGCGCTCAGAACATGTCATGGTTCATGGAAATGAACAATATGTGATGGATACGTATTATCAAGAAGATTCATCATATTTTTTTTTTCAATTGCATGGTTACTATCTTATCACGAAGCACATTGTCCTCATCATCGTATTATGGCTCTTTAAGATTTGCAAAAGTACATATATGAATCTCTAACATTTTTCCATAGTTAATGTTGTAGGAGAGCCACTTCATGAGTATATGATGCTAGAGCACAATATTATGTGAGCATGTGTTACTTGTTACTCTTCTCCCAATCGTAAAGGCAAGAGCCTTGGCTCCCTTGAGCTTGGTTCTTGATCTGTCAAAGGATCTTTGATCAATGTAGGTAGTCCAATAGCAGTCCATGAAGGCCATCCCTCTTATATGAGTAGTTGGAAGATCCTCATTGGGTTTCTTGTTACTCTCTCAATCGCAAAGGCCTTTATGATCTAAAAAGTTGATGTAAGAGCCTTGGCTTCCTTGGTCTTTGGTCCTTGGTCCATCATGGATCTTTGATCAATATAGGTAGTCCAATAGTAGTCTATGAAGGCCATCCCTCATATTGAGCAATTGGAATATCCTTATGCTCAACAAAGTTCATGTTGGAGCTTCCGATTCCTTGAATTTCGGTCCTTGATCCATCCAGGATCTTTAATCAATGGATGTAGTTCAATAGTAGAACTTAAAGCCCTCAATGATCAAAGAAAAAATGCATATGAATTAGGGCTTTTGATTCCCCAAGTATTGTTCGGAAGTGGATGCTCGGTGCATGTTACTAGAGATTTTGGAGTCGGGCGATTAATAAATATCGCACTTTTTATTGAAAAGTTGGAAATGCATATTTGGGGCGTAAGTTATTGAAGAGCTTAGATCATCAATGTAATTATCATCGTAAGAAATGCATGGTTTCAACCTATTAACGCGCAAAATTCAAATGGATTTTAGAAGCTTAGAATAATGGAAAATTATAATCAATATGATTGATCCTCTTTATTATTGTCCAAGCACCATAAAATCTAGGTGTTAACTTGGGTTTTGTGCTAGTGTTGAAAAAGAAAGAAGTGGGATTTATAAACGTACATGATCTTCTTGAAAGATGTATAATGTGCAATGTTTATCTGCAAAAGCTTTGGCCCTATCAGCAACTTGTTGAAAATTAGCATGTTCAAGTTTATGATTTGCTTGAATATAGCTAAGAAATTGCGAAGCACAAGTTTGTGTGATTCTTATACTAGTTGAATTGAAAGGTGTATACCCATAAGCAACCTTCAAGTGTTAATCATGTAGAAATTTGTTCTAACTATAAAAAGTGAAGTCTACCAAGGCGTTTTTTTAAATTTGATTGTTTTTGAAACATATATCCATGAAACATAGCTTTTGGAATTTGTCTTAGTCTTCCATCGATCATCAATCATTAATTTGTGGATATTGTCCCCTACTCATCTTGAGTTTAGCTTGTAATGTAGAAAATATGTGCCTCCAAAAATTACAATTGAATCTAGAATCCTTGCTTAGAACTACAGACTACAATAAACCTTGTAATATGAAAATGCCATGAGTAAAGACTTTTACCACTTCCACAATTTCTTTTATGAGTTTGAAATGTGCCATCTTTGATAGAATTCTTTTGTTGAGGTATCCTTGGTAAACTCAGTGAAATCTATGGAAAGTGGAGCCTCCATTGTTTCTTTTGTGAGATTGAAATATGCCATTTTAGATAGCATTCTTTTGTCGAGATATCCTTGGTAAACTCAATGAAATCTATGGAAATATTGTCCTAAGAGTAGTGTGGTATTTCAAAGCTTTGAATCTAGAGAATTTATTCTCTTGGCCCTGTTCTCTTGACATTTGAAATATTGATTGGCATAATTGTGCACATCTTTATCCATCCTAGGTCTTCGAAATATGCTTATGGTCTTGCACAAGATTCGACATTCGGCATTAGGATGCCTTGCGCATGGTTTTGAAAGATAATTTGCTTTTCCCTTGAGAATTAGACACTAATTTGCCCCTTTCATTTAGGCAATGCTTTCTCAACTTGGAAGTGAAAGAATGAACCTCATTGTTGGGTAGACATTGAAATTGAATCACATAGATTGGGAACAATCATCATCACATTGATAGTCCTTTCTTTTTTGAAGTAAATTGGTATCCAAGATTATGAAACTTACATGATGCATAATTTGTGATATTGCATTTGCATGTATTACCTTTAGCATGTGGTAAAAAATTTCCACATGAAATTCTTGCATCCACTGCACATTGTGAAAGTCTACCTTTTTAATTAGGCTAAGAACAAAAGTATTTGAAGTAAGATGAACTATATAAACCTAGAATATGGCTCCATTTAAGTAATATCATCAAATCGTCAAAGCATGACATATAGCATAAAGCTCTTGCTCATGATTAGGCTAGTCACTTTCAGTTTGAGAAAGTTAGTTGCTTTCAAAGGAAACTAGTTGGTCATCTTGGCTTAAGACTGCAGCTACTCCAATGTCACTAGCTTCAATTTCTAATTCAAAAGGATTTTGTGTATCAACTACTAGCAAAACTTGAGCAACATAGAAAACTTGTTTCAATGCATCAAAAGCACTTCATTGTTTATTTGTGTAAGAAAAACTCTTGTTATTTTGTAACAAATTTGTGTAAGAAAAGCACTTCATTGTGTATTTGTGTAAGAAAAACTCTTGTTATTTTGTAACAAATTTGTTAATGGCATATCAATATGAAAATAGCTTGCAATATAACTACAATAAAAGCCCAAAAATCTTAAGAATGATTTTAGTTGTTTATCGAGGAATTGATCAACTTAGAATCATTTAAGCCTTTTAAGGATCCATTCTAATACCATCTATAGAAATGATATCTCCTAGATACTCAACCTCAAGTTAACATAGCTATGCTCTATTTGGGTTGATATACAACCTACTTTCATTGTAGCCATTGAAAACTTTCTGGAAATGAAATTCAGTCATATAAGTTCTTACTCTAACTCATTAAGTCCTCAACAAAGTTATAAAAAAACTTGTTAATAAAGAGATGAAACATATCATTCATAAGCATCATGAATGTAGCTCATATGAAAGCGAAATGGATAACCAAATATTCATATTGACCATATTTTGTTATATGTGAGGCATTGGATATCTATGTTGTATTGTAATTTTATTGAGTGCTCCATAATCGACATACATTCTAAAAGACCAATCCTTTTTGCGAATCAAAAGCAATAGAGCCACAAAAGGTAAGTAACTAGACCCAAACAACACTTTTTGAAGATATACTTCAATTGTTTGAAGTACTTATTTCTTGTCTTGTAGACTCATGCGGTACAACTATTTTATTGGTGGATGAACTCTTGGAATGAGATCTATTTGCATTGAAATTTCTAGTGATAGTGGATTTTTATTTTGAAAGGAAACAACTTAGAGATCCTTACACTTTAAACTTATGAAGGTATATATGTACTTACAATTTTCTTTTTCCATAGAAGAGGGAAAATCTCTCTTGAAACTTTTTAAATATTGTTAATCTTGAATAGCAATGTTTGGTTCTTTTCCATAAAATTGATAGAGATGTGCTTCAAAGTCAACAATGGACTTTCTACTAGCATGCCTTTGTTTGCTTAAAGAGCAAGCAAATTTGGCAAGCCTGGCTATCTCAAAAAGCTAGCTCATCTTCTGAAATTTTGAGTTGGATTAGTAGGTGGAGCACTTGTTGATCGCAATTGTGAGATCCTTTTTTGTTAACCAATTCAACCTTGTATGACTTAGATGAGCTCATCGTTAATCACAACTTTATAAATAATGAGATTATATTGTGAATGGATTCTATATCAAACATAACTTTTACGGGATGTCTTTTACTTCATTCATGATCACTAGCATAATGTTTAAATATTGATAACGTTCTCAAAAATTGGGGACAATTCCATATTCGGTACGACATTTGATCCTTTCGTATTTCTCATATTCAAATTAGAATGATTTTCTTTTGATCTCATCTTTTTCTCAATATTTAAGTCAAGTAGAGTGGAAGAGGATAGTAATAATAGTTGCTGCTCTACCACCATAGTTGTGAAGATCTTCCTTTTCTTTGGGCAATGATGATATGAATGTGTACCTAGGTATTAATAATGATGATCCTCTCATCGAGACTTTTCTTTATGTTGAGGTATTAACGGTAGAGCATTGGAATGCTCTCTTTGCCAGATAATAAACTTTATGCCTCCGATTAGAAGTTTGAATAAGATTAACTTATTAGATACAAGAATTGAAGTCTTCCTCAGAGTTTGAGGTTTGTAGAAGCACATGAACAGAACAAGGAAGAAGAAGAAGCTTGGAGCACAATAGAATACAAAATGTATCATCAATGAATGTACAAAGATAAGTGATCCATTAGGGTTATAACTGTATATACAAGCTAGGGAAAAAACCTCCTAAAGAGGGTAGAAGTGCCTCATCGGTCTTAAGTGTGTTTTCACACCTCTATCGAAATATATCAACAATTTGCCCATGGGAGTGATGCAGTGAACAAGGAGCTTGCACTTATGTATAAGGAAGTGCCAAGCTATGCAGAAAGAGATGAATCCACAAAAGGAAGTAAGCCCGAAGCTTAATTGAAAGTTTCAAACTTCTCCCTAGGCAAAGCTTGTGAAAAGGTTTGCAACATTATCATGTGTGGGCACATATGGTGAATTGATCTCTCCATTAGAGAACCTCTCAGTGATATAATGATAGTGCCTCTCAATGTGCTAAGTGTGACCATGGAACACATGGCTCCTTGCAACTGCCAATGCCATTAATGACACATTTGACCATGCCAAGCCTCATATCAAGTGATATATTCTAGCGCTTTGGTGGGATGTTTAGCGAATACATATGCTACACACATAATAACCTCAAACTAGAAGCTTTGTGGTGAAACCTGACTTTTGACCATACACCTCGGCAACTCAATGAGAGACCTCTCTTTCTTTTAGCAACTCTATTTTGTTGAGGTGTATATGACAATGAATACTAATATTTTATTGGACATGTATCCCCCCGATCAAAATGGAACGTGCCCAGTTTACATATTAATATAGTTTCAACTATAAGCAAAAACTGTTTGAAGCACGAAAACTTCGGACTTTGATTTTAATGGATACACGCATGCATGCGAAGAAAAATCATCATGATTATCATGAAGTAAAGGTAGTTCCCAAAAGAAGGTGCATGCATAAGATCATATACATGATTATGAACAAGCTGCAATTTTGAGTAGCTCAAATGCAACCATCTTTTGGGAAGGAGAAATATTTACAAGGTGCCTCAAGTTTGGATAGAGACGACACCATTTCAGATTGATCTCTGTAGGCATAACAAATTAGTGAAATTTAGATGATCAAACCATGCATGCCAAACCATTTGCATCTGAGATAGCCTAAGAATCTTGAACTGCACATGTTGAATCATTCACAAATTTTGCATGGTCTATGAGGTACAACCAATGTCGTAAAATGTTAGAAGCAATAATATAGCCATTTGAGAGATCATGAACTATACATCTTGTGATCAATAAATTTGACAACTAAGCCAATCTTGGCTAACACAAAGATATCTTGGCTAAGACAAAGATTGACAAGAGATGCTTCTTGATCCTTGGTGGATTTCAAACATATGACAATGTGATGGAACTACCCTCACTACTAGTCAAAACGATCTTACAAACTCCCATTACAAGATAAGAGTTATTAGTGCATGTGATAGTATTCGAATTGAAGAAATTGCACTGCAAGGTAATATGTTTGGTTGCCACCCTATCAAAGTACCAAACATCTGAGTCTACCATAGACATACACTGCTCATAAGAAGATGTATCATAGCTGCAAATAGTAGTAAATGCTCATTCCCCATTTTAAACAAGATTAGTAGACTCTATTTTAGGTGTAGATACCTATGTAACAATCATTCCAACCTCTTTCTTGTTTGCCTCTTTTGCAGCTAGTTTTGGACAATTCTTTATGACATGAACATTTTCCTTATAATATTTGCAAAATTATTTTTGCTTTTCTGTTTTCTTCTCATCATTGTCTTTCTTCTTTAACTATGTAGCATTACCAGATTCTGCTCATTAGTAGATGAGCTCCATTTATCTTTTCCCTTTTGATTAGCTAGGAAAGGTTGATCTGGAACACCAATAATGGATGCGTTCTTCTTGGACTTCTCTACCTATAACAAAGAGAGACTAAGTCCTCAAATATCAAGGCATTTTGATTGTCTTTCATCATCAATCAAAGAGTAGAAGCAAACATTTTATTTGAATATGTAAAGCCATTAAGAATAACATTAACAAGTGAACTATATAGCAAGGCTTCATCAATAGAAATCAACTACTCCAAAACTTTGATCTTTGTCGAAAAGTCATCCTTAGAATCTCCTTTATTCATATGCTCACTCCAACTATTTTTTGAGGTGAGCAATACGAGTCTCATTTCTTGCCTAGCATAGCGATAAGTGTATCCATAGCATCTTGTATTGTTCTGGAAGAGAGAATGTGAGCGATAATGGCACACGTTATATAGACCAAGACTACCAATGCATGTGTCTGAGAATCTCTGCCATCCCAACAAAGTTCATATGTGATAGGTGTAGCACGAATTGTAATATGAACATGATTTTGAAAAAAATAATCTTTAATGCCATTTGCATCACCTTCAATAACTGTATTTGTAGCTGTAGTAGGATGTTTTTCAACACCTTGCACAATATACCACAACTGTTTCCCTACCAATACATGATGCATCATATGTGCCCAGAATGTGCAATTAGTATCGTCCAACCTACCCTCAACAACCAACATATGAAATACATCATTGCTTTCAATCATGGCCACTCACTAAATACCTTGATGTAGAAAATTCATCCTCTTAAAAGGTTGAATAGAACCATCCTTTGGAGCTTTGGTAAACTTGTAGCAGACTTTGAGGTGCTTGTATTGAAGAACCAAAACTTGTATATATGTTTGGCACAAAAAGATGAAATGAACTCAAATCAAAATTTTGATGCCTCGGCTTCACTCCTAATCTCCCTAAGTATGCTTATCTATTTTCAAGTAATTTTGAGACTGTGATCAAAGGGGTGTTTTCAATTCTGTAGATGAAGCAACGACATGCTCAAATACTACTTGTTGGAGTTTGAGGTTTGCAAAAGCACACAAATATCACAAGGAAGAAGAAGAAACTTGGACCGCAACACAATAAAAAATGTATTACCAAGTGAATGTACAAAGATAAGTGATCCGTAAGGGTTAGCGTATATACATGACATGGAGAAAAAAATCTTCTAAAGAGAAAAATATGCTCCAGTGGTCCCAAGTGTGTTCACACACATCACTACCGAAGTATGTCAAAACAGTTTTTGAATCTAGTCCCGAGACACCTTCTATCCACTTAGTTGCGGTGATAGATGTCTTTCATCTTCCAAAATCAAACCTAATTCTATAGCTTCATTTAGCATATGGCAATGTTCCTTGCATATCAAAATGATGCAGTCTCTTGTAATCTAAATATGAATTTTTGAACTTTTAAGAAGTCTAACATATGATTTGGAACTTTTAACATGATTGTTCTACATTTGTTTGCATATTCCAACATTGTCAACTTTTGTTGCTAGAGGAAAAACCATATGTTGAGAACTTGAATATGCTCATGTTGTGGAATAAAATTGATGAAAAACATAAATGGTTGGTTTTATTCAATCTTTCTCTTTCTTTCTTTACCAATGGTGAGCTACATCCATCAAATTATATGTAGCATGTTGCGCTTTTTGTTTTTCATCAATGATGTTACACAAACAAAGGCATTGCTCCCACTTGCTAATCCATTGTTCAATTGTGTAAATAGTCTTGGTGCCAACTTTCACATGGTACTTAGGAGGATTCAAATCCTTAGCTTTCCACTTGATCTCCTTGTTAGATGAAGCTTAGGATCCACATGTGGTTGAGTCATCTGAGGTTTAACTAGTGAAACTCTTTTCTATGTTCTAGGACAAAGAGGAGATACTTCTGGCTTAGGAATGACATTTAGGATTACTTTTAGCGTGCCCATGCTAGTAACCTTAATGTTAAGGGTTGATATCTCCTTGATATAATGTTGCTTAGCCTCCATGTTCAAAGATCCAATTTTTTTCATAATTATGTATCAAAGTACTCTATGAAAGAAGAGAAAATTATAAGTTACTAGAAAACAATGGAAGTCATCTACTTGGGCACTCAAAACGTGCCTGCTATATCTTTAACACTAATGTCGTACTTGGACACTTTAGTTTCCTAAGAAAGAGAAAGCATTTGATGAATTTTATAGAAAACTAGAAGAAACCATTCAGAAACATAACTTTGGAACATATTAACATTGTTGAATGAAAAAGGATTACTCCTACTCTACTCATATGCACACATCTATCAAGCTAAGGAAGAAGGAACAAAAGGTAACAAAACATGTTGAATGAATTGAAATGTAAATGACTTACATACAATGCTCTATGAGCATGAAGAGTCCATGAGGAGAGTGAGAGCACTCTTGCCAAGAGGTTGAGTGAATGAGCTTATGAGGAGTGAAATGAGGCTCTCCTTATATGGAGTTGGGGGTGAATCTCCTTGAAAGTGGGATAAATGCACTTGAATGAGAATGATCCTAGATTTGGATAAAAGGGTGGAGCATGGAACTCTCAACATCGCCTTTTCATGTGATCACCCCTTTGTTTTTAATGTGGGGAACTAGTGATATATGGTATCACTTAGTTCATTGGTTTTTAGGATCTAAGGACATATGGGATCCTTAGACATAACTTGGATATATGGGATCCAAATGGCATCCTTTTGGCTTTCATAGACATATGAAATCCATGTGTGGGACATATAACATCCCTTGGTTTTTAGTTCCATGGACATATGGGATCCATGGTGTATGGGTCATGTCATTCCCGAGATCTTGGGACATATGGGATCTCAAGACATATACTTGAACATTTGGGGTCCAAGTGGTTTTGGGGATCTAAGGACATATGGGATCCATAGACATACAAGAGGGTTTACGCTTTGTTGAACCCTTTTCCTCATTTGAGCATTGTTCGTTTTGTTGTTGTAGTCTTCTTGGGATCCATTGATGGAATCTTTGGTAGGTACATCTTCTTATGGAATCCTTGTTGATTTTGCCTTCTTTTTTATCTTTGTTGTAAGGAAGCATCATTTGATGTTGCTTGTGTCATCTTCCTTTGTCGCAAGTATTTATGAGGAGGAGAGTATATATAAGCTTGTGAGTTATATTTCTTTGGCATTGGGAAAGTCCTACCTTGAATAGTAGTTAGGTGGTATCTAATCCCTTGCAAAGGGCCGAGGTTATGTGTGCCAAAAGAAGGTATATGAAAGTGCATACATATACTCATATGTGCATAGATACATTCTTGGTTTATTAAGTTCCAATTCAAACCTAGGTGTTATATAACGAAGCCTTAGAAAAAATAGTACTTAAAAAAACGCGCATAAAAAAGATGAGATAGAGATACTTTTATTGTTGCATGGCTGCCACAAATTGGTTGTGGCTGTATGCTTCTTGGCGCCTAGCAAACTCATATGCAACTTTCCTTTTAAAATAATGCCAAAACTTTATTTTGTTCAATGACACCATTGCTTGTGTAATTAACTAAAGGAGCCACCTGAGGCGATGGGAAATTGATATACGTCGTTCATCCCCCATGATTTGAACTATGAGAAGTGAGAAGCATCATTGGTGATGTCAACTATCTCTGGCCATGTGACACATGGGCATTCTATGCATTCCTTGTTCACCGACTCTCTCTCTATTGCATACTATGCATTCTTCGTTCACCGACTCTGTCTCTTTCTTTCGATATGGGCAGAAATGAGTATTCGAGTGTCTGATTGGTGTAGAAGCATGGAATCCACTCGTATAGGAACAAAACTATTCATCTTGCTCATTAGCCATCATGGGTTTCTATTTTTCACTTCATATCACTACTAATAGTCTTCCAAAATTCAATGCATCAATCAATGCGATCATTGCCCCATAGGTGTATGCTTCTCTCTCTCTCTCTCTCTCTCTCTCTCTCTCTCCCCCCTCCAAAGCAGCCTGTTTATTGTGTTTATCTCTTTGCAAAATAAAGTAGTAGGTGCAACCTCCTTTGAAGTTTCTTTCCACCTCCAGGAACATATATCCCAATAGTAGCAATAGTGCATCATGTCCCTCTATCGATCACTATGGCTAAGAAACGAGAGACATCTTAACTAGAGAACAAAGTGAATGTGAAGACATCACACTCAAAGAAGAAGTTCATGCAGTACGATGTGAACATCATATTTTCTCAGGTTCCATCACAGTAGTGTTATGCTTGCATTCTACTCATTTTGTAGAAAAAATCCCAAAGACTTCTGCATACCTATGTACGAAGCTCTTGTGAATGTTTCTTGTTCTCTTCAATCCGTTCTAGAATGCCACAGTAGACAGAACTTCTTGTAGATTCAATTGCCATGTCTTCATAAGAGCGCTGTATGAGTTTTATGGACTATGGGTGAACAACATCAACAGATAATGGAAATCTATGATAGGACATTGATGTTTCACGTGTTGCATAGATGCAACCTTCATTCATTTTGCAAGCTTGTATCCTTTCTAACTATAGTTCCATTAGCATCACCACCTCTCCATTTCTTGATTTTTGTTTGCAGGACCTTGTATCTTGCACATTGACTATATGTTCTCTGCTACTGTCCAATCTTGATACAATTTGGTCAAGGTTTGAATATTCACTCTAGAATGGCGCTCCTAGATTGAGATGAGTCCTTTGTTGACAACTTATCATAGATAAAGATTGTACATCCAATGATATGATTGTGCAGAGCATGGCAAATGCCAAGATGGTATGGCGGGTTTGGTTCCAAGCAGGTTACGATGAGCAAAATATATGTGGGCAGTATGTGTGCACATGCTCCGAGAGTAGAACCCACTTCATAAGCACAAGATATAAAGAGTGAAAGAAGAAATATGATGCAAGGATTAGTTAGGCATAAAGTCAACAAAAGATTATAATAAAAATAAAAATAAAGAATGAATATAATGCTTACAAGCCTTTTTATTGTGTATATGATATGGGAGGGAGGGATTGAAAGGAAAAACATGAAGATCAACAAAAGTTAACTAAAAAATAACATTAACCAAGATCTAAGAATGGAAACAAAAACAACCTATGCTCTGATACCATGTTGAAATGAAAAAGGACTAGTCCTACTCTAGTCACATGCACACATCTAACAAGCTAAGGAGGAAGGAACAAAAGATAACAAAACATGATGAATGAATTCAAATGGAAATGAATTACATACAATGCTCGAAGAGCATGAAGACTCCATGAGGAGAGTGAGGGTCCTCTTGCCAAGAGCTTGAGTGAATGAGCTTGTGAGAAGTGAAACTTGAGACCCTCCTTATATGGAGTTGAGGGTAAATGTCCTTGCATGTGGGATAAATAGAATTGCATGAGAATGATCCTAACTTTGGACAAAAGGGTGGAGCATGGAACTGTCACAAGCACAAGGGTTGAATATTTCTAGAAAAATACAATTTCCTTAAAGAATACAAAACAATAAGATTCATTCATTAATTTTACTATCCTAATTTCAATATTAGTACAAAAGTTATAGCGATGTCAGTTAGTATTGATTTGTTATTAAAATCATGATTTTATCATTTTCATTGCTATAAATATAATAAAATATACTATTTTATATACGTAAATACTCTTTTATCAACAAGTAGAGATTTGTAATTATTTTTACTCGGTTTATGGCATAAAAAATATCTCATATATACCATGATAGTGTTGTCAATAATTTTGCAAATTCATGATATGAATTTGACTCAGTTTTTATTAATTAAATACTATTTGAGATCCTAAAAGCTAGAAATATTTTTTTGACAAGCTTAGGAGTCAAATTTTTATGTTGTTCCTTCAAATTAAAGAATAGCACTTTTTTTATATGCTAAGAAAAGGCCTTTTGATGATCAAATATTGCATATGTTGCATGATTAAAGTTAATATGCTAGTTTTTTTATTTAAAGTAGTTGATAATGTTTCTATAATTATTTTAATTGATATTCTATACCTTACATAATTAAGAAAATCAGAATTTTTTAGGATGAAATTTAATTCTAGGCAGAGTGGACTATGTCTATTCAATGAAATATTGAGATGGTTAGTGCTATGTGAGATAGGTATACAAGTTATTAGTTTAAAAACATATAACACATTTGTTCGATACTACATTTTGAGTTTTGAAATAAAAACTAACCATTTAATTGTTTTTGTGCATCAACATGACATAAAAGAGCTCCTATAGTGTATAACTTTGGTTGCACACGAGTTTGCTAGGTGCCAGGAAGCATATAACCACAACCTGATGGTGATAGCATGCAACAATAGAAGTATCTCTATCTCATCTTTTTTATGAGCATTTTTTGAAGTACTATTTTTTCTAAGGCTTCATTATGTAACACCTAGGTTCGAATTGTAGGTACAAAGGACCAAGTTGCAGATATCTTTACCAAAAGCTTGGATGTGACCAAGTTAACAAAGTTTTCAAAGGCCATGAGCTTGTTGATATGGACACTACCACCTTAAGCTTGAGGGGGAGTGTTGAGAATGTGAACTATGCAAGCTTTAGGTGGATAATGGGGTAAGAAGACCTTAAGGTGGACAAAAGTCACGACTCAAATCACTTAGGGCGGTCTCAAGGTCAGGCAAGGTAGTCCTAAGGTGGTGGAAAAGTCACGAGAGACATCCAAAAGCTATAAAAGAAGGTGAAGAGTCATCAATTGTATGGAAGTTTGGTAGGTCATTTAAGACTAGGAGACATATACTCAAGGAGGCTCAAGGAGAGAGTCATCGAAGGCTCAAGGAGCTGAAACATAGTAATCCAAGCTAGGAAAATGCAAAGGAGGACATTACATGCATAGAGGAGGAGCAAGGAGGATCTATCAAGCCCACACCCCCTCTAGTCTCTTATAGAGATTTTTGGTGTATCTTTGTAACCTTAATTTCTGCATATCCTACATCTCTGCATATCCTACATCTTTGTGTGATTTTCTTGAGGCAAACAGGCCATTAGCACTACATGAGTATACGAGCTAAAATGTAAGCCTGATGGAATAGTCGATAGGTATAAGGCTAGGCTTGTGGACAAAGGTTATGCTCAAGAGAGATGCATTGATTTTGATGAGACCTTTTGTCCTACATGCCGAATGACCACCATTCATAGCATTTGTGCACTTACGGTACATCATGGTTGGAATGTACATTAATTGGACATTAAAATTGCATTTATGAATGGTGATTTAGATGATGAAGTGTATGTATTTCAATCTCATGATTTTAAGCAAAAAGGGCATGAAACGAAAATGTGTGGGTTGAAAAAGGCATTATATGGTTTGAAGAAAGCACCAAATGCTTGGTATAAGAAAATATATCCTACTTGCTAGGACATGGTTTTGAGAATAGTCCAACTGAGAGCACATTATATTTTAAGCATGGAGATGTAATTCTTATTGTTTTTGTGCATGTTGATGATATGTTGCTTGCTGTTCCTAATCAAAATCATGCTACTAAATTTAAGGTTGATCGCATGCCTTTTTTGAGGTGTAAGATTTGGGGCATTTGCATCATTATTTTGGCATTCAATTTATGCAAGTTGATGGGGGGATAACTTCAATGTGTCAAGAAAAATACATTGAAACATTATCGCAATGTTTTGGCTGTGAAGATTGCAAACCTATTGCCACTCCCATGGAAATAGGTCTATGGTTGAGTCTTCATGATGTTGGAGATGCATTTGATATTATTCTGTATGAGAAGGTTGTTGGATAGTTGATTTACTTACACATAACTTGGCGTGATATTCAATTTCTTGTCTCTCAGATGAGAAGGTTTATGCATTGCCTAGGTGTCAAATTTTGGCAGGTGGTTAAGCACATCTTTTGCTACTTGAAGGATACTTGGCTGCTTGGAATCTTTTATCCCAAGGGGAGATCGTTACTGCTAGATATACATCTCTTTCCGACTCACAGTGGGCTCATTGTTATGACACTCCTGCATCTACCAATGGTTTTTGCTTCATGCTTGGTAGCTCATGCATATCTTGGTTGAGCAAGAAGCAACTTATTGTGGCCACATCTAGTTGTGCAGCACAGTATAGGAAAGCTTTCATAGTGACTATTGAGTGTGTGTGGCTTAGACTCCTTTTGGTTGATTTTGGTGTTGGAAAATCTTCTACCATCACCATCTTCATTGGCAATCAGATCACATTGGTGATCACAAGGAACCCTGTGTTCCATGTTCCCACAAAGCACATTGAGGTGCACTATCATTATGTAAGGGATAGCTTCTTTATTGGAGAGTCCAATTTGGCTTATGTGCCCACGCTGGATAATGCTGTAGACCTTTTCATAAAGGCCCTAACTAGGGAGACATTTGAAGCCTTTCACAACTCTTTGGGATTACTTCCTTTTGAGTATTGATTTCTTTCCACATAACTTGGAATTTCCTTATATATGAGTGCCAACTCCTTGTTCATCGCATCATTCCCAGGGGGATTTGTTTATATTTTTGTAGTGATGTGTGTGAACACAATTAGGACCTCTGGGTACTCTTTTCCCTCATTATGAGCTTTTCCCCTTAGCTTGTATATATGCCTTTATCCCTAGCATGTCACTTATCTTTGTACATTCACTTGGTAATGCATTCTATATTGTGTTGTTCTTTATGATTCTTCTTCTCCCTCATGTTGTTTGTGTGCTTGCACAAACCTTGACCTCCAACACCCTCCCCTTAGTAGGATGGTTCTTACTCCTTATAGATTTTGATTTTGAAGTTGTAGTAACATAATTAAAAACACATTTGAGAGCTGATCATTTATCCAGGCTCTTGACTGGACAAAAATCACATCTAATAGATGATGAGTTACCTGATGCATGTCTATTCAAAAAAGAAAGCATACCAAGATGGGAAAATTCTTTGGTACTGATATGATCAATTGGACCAAGAAATACTAATTTGAGCCCTAAAAATTTGATTTCTCAAAGTAGAAGCTTCATCCTTCTACCAAGACACTTGTATCATTTAAATAACATAGGAGTGTTGGAATACTTTGTTCCTGAACAAGAACAAAAAAAATATTTAGAGAGGTCACAATAGTGTTACTCTAAATAATTTGGCAAGAGTGGGAGTTCATTGGCCAACTAAATAGGAAGATGTGGAGACATATGTATCTTAATATGAGAAATATCAGATAGAGCAAAAAAGTGATTTAATAATTTTGTTCTGGTTTCAAGGAAATCCTAAATGGAGTGCTCATATTGTGGAATAGTTAACACAAGATCTTCACAAAGAACCAATGACGGTAAATGCAGACACATGCAAGAGATGAGTGTTGATATATTTAGGTAGTGATGTGTGTGAACACTCTAGGACTGCCGGGGCACTTTTTTCCCTCTTTAGGAGGTTTTTTTCCCCCGGCTTGTATATACGCCTATTGCCCTAATGGGCTACTTATCTTTGTACATTCTCTAGTAATACATTCAGTCGTGTGTGTTGTGCTCCAAGCTTCTTCTTCTTCCTTGTGCTGTTCGCGTGCTTCCGCAGACGTCTAACTCCAACAATTGGTATCAGAGCAGGTCGTCGCTTCTTCTAGGGCGCCGTCGACACTCCTCCGTTTTGCAGTCTCAGATTCGCACGAAATTTGGTGAGCTCGTTTCGGCCTCCGAACGCACTATCGCAGCGCTTGTGCAGGCTATTTCGTCCTTTTGTGCCAAAGGTATATACCAATTTTTGTTCGCCAGTTTAAGCGTCTCGAAGTCTGCTACAGGTCTAGCAGAACTCGTCTGGGCAGTTCTGTTCAACTTTTTGAGATACAGTCAATTTTGTGCATCAAGGTATTTTAGTCACCGGCCATGGCTGAAAGCAGTGATGTATTTCGTATGTTGGCTGTTGAGGATAAGTTGGATGGTACCAACTACCCATTATGGGCTTATATGATGCGACATGTACTGGTTGCAAAAGGATTGTGGAACATTGTGCAGGGTGTTGAAAGACGTCCTGTTACACCTGTAACGACAGGTACTGCAAATACAGGTGTTGGAGCTGATGAAGATGGTGTCGAAGATGATATTCCGCAGATTCCTGTTCGTGCTGCTGTTTTTGTTGCACCTACTGCAGAGCAGATTCGTTGGGATGGCAGAGATGCCCAGGCACATGCATTGATAGCTTTGTCTGTCAAACGTGCCATTATTCCTCACATTCGCTCTTGCAGAACAGCAAAGGATGCTTGGGATACGCTTACCACTTTGTACCAGGCTAGGAATGAGGCTCGTGTTGCTTACCTCCGAAAACAGTTGGAGAGTGAGCACATGAATGAAGGTGATTCTATGGACAGTTTTCTTACAAAGATCAAAGACCTGAAGGAACAATTGATTTCTGCTGATGAAGTTATACCAGATAGCTCACTTGTGCAGACCGTTCTGAATGGTCTTCCTGATTCATATCAGAGTTTTGCCTCTACTCTTCGGTTGATGATGAAAGGCAATCCGAATGCCTTGTCATTTGAGGAATTAGTCTCTGTTCTGTTGCAGGAAGATCAGTCCAGGCAGAACAGGTCCATTATGCGTGTTGCAGATCAAGCTTTCCTGGCTAGTCAGAAGGGCAAAGGAAAATGGAGCTCTTCTACTAGTAAGCAGAAATCTGCAAATGCTGCACAATCGAAGAACCAGGATAAAGATGAGAAGAAATCAGAAAAGCAGAAATTGTTCTGCAAGTACTGTAAAGGAAATGATCATATTATAAAGAACTGTCCAAAACTGGCTGCTAAAGAGGCAAAGAAGAAAGAGGCTGGAATGGTTGTTGCAGAGGCCTCTACACCAAAAACAGAGTCTGCAAATCTTGTGCAGGAAGAAGAATGGGCGTTTACTACTGTCTGCAGTTTTGACCCATCTTCTCATGATCAGTGCATGTCTGCAGTAGACTCAGATGTTTGGTACTTTGACAGTGGGGCGACCAAACATATTACCTCGCAGCGCAGTTTCTTCTCTTCACTCGAGCCTGCCCCTACAGGGAATACTGTCACATGCGCCAATAACTCCTCTTATCCTGTTATGGGAGTTGGTAAGATCATTCTGACTACTGCTGATGGTAGTTCTTTCACTTTGTCAGATGCTTTATTTGTGCCAGGGATCAAAAAGAATCTGTTATCAGTTTCTGCATTAGCCAAGATTGGCTTGGTTGTGAAATTTGTTGATGACAGGTGTACAGTCCATGATCTCTCAAATGGCGATGTGATTATTGCTTCTGGCATTTTATGTCGTGGGCTGTATAAGCTCATAGACTATGAAAGATCTATGAATGATTCGGCATGTGCAGTTCATGATTCTCAGGCTATGTCAGATGCAAAGCTTTGGCATGCACGCTTTGGTCATCTGAATTTTGCTAGTTTGTTACGCCTGCAGAAATCTGAAATGGTGTCCTCTTTGCCCAAACTTGAGGCACCTGGAAAACATGTTTGTGAAGGCTGTATTTTGGGCAAAATGCAGCGTTCTTCCTTTCCAAAAGATGGTTCAGTTCGGGCTATGCAGAAATTGCAGCTTGTACATAGTGATGTCTGTGGTCCTATGCAGACACCCTCTTTTGGAAATTACCTTTACTTCGTGACTTTCATTGATGATTTTTCCAGGCATGCATGGGTATATCCACTCAAAGCAAAGTCCGAAGTGTTCATGTGCTTCAAACAGTTTTTGGTTTTGGCTGAAAATCTGTCAGCATGTAAAATGGGCACCCTCCGTTCTGATCGAGGGGGGGAATATATGTCTTCAGATTTTAATGCATTTCTGGCTGAACGTGGGATAAAACACCAGTGTACAGTGCCGTATACACCTCAACAGAATGGAGTTGCTGAACGAAAGAACAGGTCACTCATGGAGATGGCGAGGTGCATGGTCAAAAGTCAGGCTTTACCACATAGTTTCTGGCTTGAGGCTGTCATGTGTGCAGCATATGTACTGAACAGGTGTCCCACTAAAGCGTTGCAGTCTATCACTCCATATGAGGCTTGGCATGACCGCAAGCCATCTGTTGCTCATCTGCGTGTTTTTGGTTGTTTGGCATATGCATTAGTGCCTGAACAACATCGCAGAAAATTGGATGATAAGGTAGTAAAATGTATTTTTGTTGGGTACAGTTCTGAAAGTAAAGGCTATCGTCTGTATCATCCACAGACTAAACGCATTCTGGTTAGCCGTGATGTTGTCTTTGTGGAAGATGCTATTCAGCCATTGCTTTCATGTACTAAGGAGACATCTGTTAGCTCCAAAGACATGTATGATACTTTGATGCCTCTTTTTACAGGTGGACAGGCTAACGCTGGTCCTAATGAGGCAACTTCTCAGCCTTTGCAGGTTTCATATGATGATGCAGATCATTCCATTTCTGATGCAGATTTACATGATGCACTTGTTGATGAGAGAGCTGATATTGAACAGGCAAAAACTATGCCAAAATGGCTGGTGCAGACCTTGCGTGACAGCAAATTAGATGCACCTTTGTCATATCGTACTCGTTCAGGCTCTCATAGTACCTCCTTTGCATCAGATTGCTATGCTATGGCTGCATCTAGTCTCTGTGATGAGAATGAGCCTGTTTCTTTTGATGAAGCACAAAATTCAGAAAATTGGATGGCTGCTATGCAATCTGAATATGATGCTATAATGAAGAATGGTACATGGTCTTTATGTAACTTGCCTCCTGGCAAGAAGGCCATTGGCACTAAGTGGGTATACAAGCTGAAGCGTAAACCTGATGGTACAGTTGACAGGTATAAGGCTAGGCTTGTTGCAAAGGGTTATGCGCAGGAAAGAGGCATTGATTTTGATGAGACCTTTGCACCTACATGCCGTATGACTACTGTTCGGAGCATTTGTGCACTTGCAGCCCATCATGGTTGGGATGTACATCAGTTGGACATTAAAACAGCATTTCTGAATGGTGACTTGCATGAAGAAGTGTATGTTTTTCAGCCCCGTGGCTTTGTGCAGAAAGGGCATGAAAACCAGGTGTGCAGGTTAAAGAAGGCGTTATATGGTTTAAAGCAAGCACCACGTGCTTGGTATGAGAAAATACATGCCTATCTAATTGCACATGGTTTTGAGAACAGTCCAACTGAAAGCACCTTATATGTTAAGCGTGCTAATGATGTGCTTCTGATCATTGTTGTCTATGTAGACGACATGCTGCTCACTGGTCCTCTTGAGAAGCATATTGCTGATTTTAAGGCTGATTTGCATGCCTCATTTGAGATGTCTGATTTGGGGCATTTGCATCACTATTTGGGCATTCAGTTTATGCACGTTGATGGTGGAATGGCTTTGTGTCAAACGAAATATATTGACACATTATTGCAGCGTTTTGGCCTTGAAGACTGTAAGCCTATTGCCACTCCTATGGAGACAGGTTTACGATTGAGTCTTCATGATGCTGGAGATGCATTTGATGCTGTTCTCTATCAGCAGGCTGTTGGATGCTTGATTTACTTATGCATTACTCGGCCAGATATTCAGTTTGCTGTCTCACAGATGAGCAGGTTCATGCATTGCCCAGGAGTCACGCATTGGAAAGCGGTTAAGCGCATCTTTCGCTACTTGAGTGGTACTCGGCTACTTGGGTTGTTTTATCCCAAGGGGGGATCACTACCGCCAGATTTGCATGCTTTTTCTGACTCAGATTGGGCTGGTTGCTATGACACTCGTGTGTCCACCAGTGGTTTTTGCTTCATGCTTGGTAGCTCATGTATATCTTGGTTGAGCAAGAAGCAGCCTACTGTGGCCACTTCCAGTTGTGAGGCTGAGTATAGGGCAGCTTTCACAGCGACTGTTGAGTGTGTGTGGCTCAGACGCCTTATGGCTGATTTGGGTGTTGGCCAGTCTTCTGCCACCACCATCTTCACTGACAGTCAGAGCGCATTGGCAGTTGCGAGGAACCCTGTGTTCCATGCTCGCACTAAGCACATTGAGGTGCATTATCACTATGTCAGGGAGAGGTTCTCTGCTGGGGAGATCAGCTTGGCATATATGCCCACGCAGGAGAACATTGCAGACCTTTTCACGAAGGCTCTGCCTAGGGAGAAGTTTGAAGCTTTCCGCAAAGCTTTGGGCTTACTTCCTTTTGTGGAGTGATTTCCACATAGCTTGGCACTTCCTTATACATGAGTGCCAGCTCCTTGTTCACCGCATCACTCCCAGGGGGGATTTGTTGATATATTTAGGTAGTGATGTGTGTGAACACTCTAGGACTGCCGGGGCACTTTTTTCCCTCTTTAGGAGGTTTTTTTCCCCCGGCTTGTATATACGCCTATTGCCCTAATGGGCTACTTATCTTTGTACATTCTCTAGTAATACATTCAGTCGTGTGTGTTGTGCTCCAAGCTTCTTCTTCTTCCTTGTGCTGTTCGCGTGCTTCCGCAGACGTCTAACTCCAACAATGAGTAAGGAATTTGTACCTCATAAATGATCAATTATTAAAGAAACGAATGGATGGATGTCTAAGAATTTGTCTTCTTGAGGAAAAATACTTAGAGATGTTGGAATTGGCTCACTTAGGTGTAGCAACAAGTCACTTATGAGGTGACAAAACTGATAAATTAATCCTATATTCAAGATTTTGGTGGCTTACTTTATTCCAAGATGCAAAATTGTATGCACAAACATGTGATATTTTCCAAAGAACAAAACCACTTGTTAGGAAAGATGAAATGCCTCTTAAGAATTTGATATCTGCTAGAGTATTTAACAAATGGGGATTAGATTTCATTGGACCTATACCTCATGCAGAATATATAGTAGTGGCAACAGACTATTTAATAAAATGGGCTGAAGCAAAAGCCACTATGAAAAATGATGCTAAATCATCCAAGTTCTTGTATGAACATGTTATCACTAGATATAGACTACCAATTGAGTTGTAAATGATAGAGGTACTCATTTCGTGAATTAAGTAAGTGAAACATTGATAGAGCAATACATGATTATACATATGAAATCTGTACCATATCATTCCCAATCCAACGGCCTTGCAAAAAGTACCAATAAAGTGTTATGTCATGTACTTTCAAAACTAGTGAATACCAAAAGAAGAGACTGGGATATGGAGCTATATCATGTCCTTTGGGCATATACAGTAGCATATAAAACTGCAATTGGAAATACTCCATTCAATTTAGTATATGGACTAAATGCAATCCTACAAATGGAATTTCTTATACCTACTATGAGGATAAGAAATCAACTGCAATGGATAGGGCATGAGCTATGTGATAGAATTTTGGAGCTAGAACAATTGGGAGCTTCCAGGTTTCAAGCTATTATGAGCATTTATGTAGACAAGAGAAGAAAAAAGGCATATCATGATATACACATTAAAGAAAAGGATGTAGACGAAGGAGACTTAGTCCTAGCATACACACTCCGAGAACATAATAGAAAATTAGAGAAAAGGGGATGTGGTCCATACATTCTTTATAAGATTAGCCCTAGCGGAGCTATGCAATTGGATAATATAGATGGACAAGTAATGCCAAATAATATGAGTGGATGTAGGATAAAGAGATACATGCAACCTTTAACAAACCAAATATGGAGAAGATTACAACAATCATAAAGAAGTGGAGAGAAAAACAAGACAAGAAGCCTAGGAAGAAGCTAAGGAAAGAACCAAGAGAAACAAAGAAATAACAAATCTAATGTTTTGTGAAAAGAAACAAACGAAAAATAGAAATAATCTACCAATAATTGCAATGCATTACCAACAAAATCAAATTAGGTTGTTCTTAGACACTAGATCTCAATGAACTCATAAGTTCTAAAATCCTTATCAAATTCAACAAAGAAAATAAGAGAATAATACTTTAATTAGAGCAATAAATGGACAAATACTTCCGACATTATCAACAGTGAAAATTGTTCTCAAAATAGGACAAAAAGAATCTATAATTCAATGTGAAGAATGTTCTGATAAATTGATGCTTGGAATTTTAATCTTAGGTCAAGATTAAATGAAAGAACACAATTTCTATTAACTTTGATAAACAAATATGAAAATGAGAGATAAAAATATGAGAAAACTGTTTGTAAAAGATGATATGCATGTTGATATCTTTAGGTACTGATGTGTGTGAACACTCTAGGACCACCAAGACACTTTTTTCCCTCTTTAGGAGGTTTTTTTTCCCTCCGCTTGTATATACGCCTATTGCCCTAACGGGCTACTTATCTTTGTACATTCTAGTGGTAATAAATTCAGCATTGTGTGTTGTGCTCCAAGCTTCTTCTTCTTCCTTGTGCTGTTCGCGTGCTTCTGTAGACGTCTAACTCCAACAATTGGTATCAGAGTAGGTTGCCACTTCATCTAGGGCGTTGTCTACATGTCTCCGATTGTAGTCTAGAATCGCACAAAATTTGGTAAGCATACTCAGGGTGTTTCAGAGGTCAAAACGGCTTTGCTCTATCGTGTTGAAATCGTGATCTGAGCTAGTTTCAGCCTCCGAACACACTATCACAGTGCTTATGCAGGCTATTTTATCTTTTTGTACCAAAGGTATATACAAGTTTTGGTTTTCCACTAGAAGCGCCTCGAAGTCTACTACAAGTTTAGTAGAATTTGTCTAGGCAGTTCTATTCAACTTTTTGAGATACAATCAAGTTTTTGCATCAAGGTATTTTAGTCACTAGCTATGGCTAAAAGTAGTGATGTATTTCGTATGTTGGTTGTTGAGGATAAGTTGGATGGTACCAACTACCCATTATGGGCTTATATGATGCATCATGTATTGGTCGCAAAAGGACTATGGAATATTGTGCAGGGTGTTGAAAGACATCTTGTTACAACTGCGAATACAGGTGCTGCAAATATAGGTGCTGGAGCTGATGGAGATGGTGTCGAAGATGATGATATTTTGCAGATTTTTGTTCGTGCTGCTGTTTCTGTTGCACCTACTATAGAGCAAATTCGTTGGGATGGCAAAGATGCTCATACACATGTGTTGATAGCTTTGTCTGTCAAACAAGCCATTATTCCTCACATTCGCTCCAAAAACAATTGGAGAGTGAGCACATGAATAAAGGTGATTCTATGGACATTTTTCTCACAAAGATCAAGGATTTGAAAGAACAGTTGATTTTTGCTGATGAAGTTATACCAGATAGCTCACTTGTGCAGACTGTTCTGAATGGTCTTCCTGACTCATATCAGAGTTTTGCTTCTACTCTTTGTTTGATGATAAAAGGCAATCCAAATGCCTTGTCATTTGAGGAGTTAGTCTTTGTTCTATTGCAGGAAGACCAGTCTAGGCAGAACAAGTCTATTATGCGTGTTGCAGATCAAGATTTCCTAGCTAGTCACAAGGGCAAAGGTAAATGGAGCTCTTCTACTAGTAAGCAAAAATCTACAAAATGCTGCACATTTGAAGAAGGAAGACAAAGATGAGAAGAAATCAGAAAAGCAGAAATTGTTTTTCAAATACTGTAAAGCAAATGATCATGTCATCAAGAGCTGTCCAAAACTGGCTGCTAAAGGGACAAAGAAGAAAGAGGTCCGAATGGTTGTTGCAGAGGCCTCTACACCAAAAACAGAGTCTCCTAATCTTGTACAGGAAGAAGAATGGGCGTCTACTATTGTTTGTAGTTTTGACCCATCTTCTCATATTGATTAGTGCATGTCTGTAGTAGACTCAGATGTTTGGTACTTTGATAGTGGGGTGAACAAACATATTACCTCACAGCACAGTTTCTTCTCTTCACTCGAGCCTGCCCCTACAGGGAATATTGTTACATGCGCCAACAACTCCTCCTATCTTGTTATGGGAGTTTCTAAGATCATTTTGACTATTGCATTGATGATAGTTCTTTCACTTTGTTAGATGCTTTGTTTGTGCTAGGGATCAATAAAAATCTGTTATCAGTTTCTACATTAGCCAAGATTGGCTTGGTTGTGAAATTTGTTGATGACAGATGTACAGGTCATGATCTATCAAATGGCCACATCATTATTGCTTTTGGCATTTTATGTTGTGGGCTGTATAAGCTCATACACTATGAAAGATCTGAAAATGATTTGGCATGTGCAGTACATGATTCTCAGGCTATGTTAGATGCAAAGAGAATAGTCCAACTGAAAGGACATTATATGTTAAGCGTGCTAATGATGTGCTTCTGATCATTGTGGTGTATGTTGATGACATGCTGCTCACTGGTCCTCATGACATGCATATTGCTGATTTTAAGGCTGATTTGCATGCCTCATTTGAGATGTTTGATTTGGGATGTTTGCATCACTATTTGGGCATTCAGTTTATGCAAGTTGATGGTGGAATGGATTTGCATCAAGAGAAATTTATTGACACATTATTGCAGTATTTTGGCCTTGAACACTGCAAGCCTATTGCTACTCCTATGGAGACATGTTTACGATTGAGTTTTCATGATGCTGGAGATGCATTTGATGTTGTTCTCTATTAGTAGGCTGTTGGATGCTTGATTTACTTATGCATTACTCGACCAGATATTCAGTTTGTTGTCTCCCAAATGAGCAGGTTTATGCATTGCCTCGGTGTCAAGCATTGGCAGGCGGTTAAGTGCATCTTTCACTATTTGAGTGGTACTCGACTACTTGGATTGTTTTATCCCATGGAGGGATCACTACCACCAGATTTGCATGCTTCTTTTGACAGTGATTGGGCTAGTTGTAATGACACTCGTGTGTCCACTAGTGGCTTTTGCTTCATGCTTTTTAGCTCATGTATATCTTGGTTGAGCAAGAAGCAGCCTATTGTGGCCACTTCAAGTTGTGAGGATGAGTATAGGGTAGCTTTCATAGCGACTGTTGAGTGTGTGTGGATTCGAGGCCTTATGGCTGATTTGGGTGTTGGTTAGTCTTTTGCCACCACCATCTTCACTAATAGTCAGAGCGCATTGGAAGTTGCAAGGAACCTTGTGTTCCATGATCGCACTAAGCACATTGAGGTGCATTATCATTATGTTAGGGAGAGGTTCTGTGCTAGGGAGATCAGCTTGGCATATGTGCCCACACAGGAGAACAATGCAAGACCTTTTTAGGAAGGCTCTGCCTAGGGAGAAGTTTGAAGCTTTCCGCAAAGTTTTGGGTTTACTTCCTTTTGTGGATTGATTCCACATAGCTTGGCACTTCCTTATACATGGGTGCCAGCTCCTTGCTCACCGCATCACTCCCAGGGGGGATTTGTTGATATATTTAGGTAGTGATGTGTGTGATTACTCTAGGACTGCCGGGGCACTTTTTTCCCTCATTAGGAGGTTTTTTCCCCCCGACTTGTATATACACCTATTGCCCTAACGGTCTACTTATTTTTCTACATTCTAATGGTGAGCATTGTGTGTTGTGCTCCAAGCTTCTTCTTCTTCCTTGTGCTGTTTGCATGCTTCTACAGACGTCTAACTCCAACAATGCACGAATTAGAAGGAGATATATACAAACTAGAAATGGAAACATTCAACTTTCTAATGGAAGAAAACTTAAAATGGTTGGAACAAATACAATGTCATCCAAAGAAATCTTGGGAATACATAGCAAATGGAGAGCAAAGTCAAATAGCAAAAAACTTTAGTAATATAAAAAAACATTCAACAAATATGGAGACCTAAAGTGAGATCACATTATCAGAGTTCAACCTATCAACAAGAAAAAATGAATCAAATATGGAGACCTAAACAACCAATGACAAAGCAGAATCAAATAGAAACAAGGGAAAATGAAGCAAATATGGAGATTAAAACAACCAATGACAAAGCAGAAAAGAAAAAAAATTAGAAAATCAAGGAAACAAAGGTGGTATTGGAGGTAAAAATCAACAGAACAGATACCAAATGAAATGAAATAAAAAAAATAAAAATCAATATAAAGCCCCGAGATCATAAAACCACTTAAGGGATTCACTTAAGACCCTCATTTTGCACCATAAAAATTATTGCATAATCAAAGTATGCATATATATAGCGTTACATTCCATGCATTCACTAGCACAAGATGTTTTATCACCCAAGCACTGGAACAAGCTCTTTTTACATTAGAAAAGAGCTAGGAGGAGAAGAAAGTCCTCCTACAATGAATCAAAAGAAAGATGGAAAAAAATTTGAAAAAATTATATGTAAAACCCCACACACACACATACATACATACATACATACATATATATATATATATATATATATATATATATATATATATATATATATATATATATATATATATATATATATATATATATATATATATATATGTATGTATGTATGTATGTGTGTATGTGTGTATGTGTGTATGTGTGTGTGTGTTTTATTTTTCATTCAACACAATGCAAGGAATAGGAGTGTGTTGATATATTTAGGTAGTGATGTGTGAGAACACACTACGATAGCCAAGGCAATTTTTTTCCTCTTTAGGAGGTTTTTTCCCCTTGGCTTGTATATACGCCTATAGCCCTAATGTGTCACTTATCTTTGTACATTATAGTGGTAATACATTCAGTATTATGTGTTGTGTTGCAAGATTCTTCTTCTTCCTTGTGTTGTTCGCATGCTTCCACAGACCTCGAACTCCAACAATTAGTATTAGAGCAGATGGTTGCTTCATCTAGGGCATCATCCATACCCTCCAATCACAATCTCAGAATTGCAAGAAATTTGGTGAGCATACTCAGGCTGATTAGGCAGTTGATTTCTGTTGATGAAGTCTTGCTTGACAGTTCACTTGTGTAGATTGTTTTGAATGGTCTTCCAGATTCATACCAGAGTTTTGCCTCTACTCTTTGATTGATGATGAAAGACAATCCAAATGCCTTAACATTTGAGGAGTTATTCTCTGTTCTGTTGCAAGAAGATCAGTCTAGGCAGAATAGGTCCATTATCTGTGTTGCAGATCAAGCTTTCTTGGCTAGTAAGAAGGGCAAAGGTCAATGGAGCTCTTCTACTAGTAAATATGCTAATTTTGCACAATCAAAGAAGGATGATAGAGACAAGAAGAAAACAGAAAAGTAGAATTTTGTTTTTGCAAATACTGTAAAGGAAATGATCATGTCATAAAGAGTTTTCCAAAATTGGTTGCTAAAGAGCCATGGAAGAAAGAGGCTAGAATGGTTGTTGAACAGGCCTCTACACCCAAAACAAAGTCTGCTAATCTTGTGCAGAATGAAGAATGGGCATTTACCACTGTTTGCATTTATGAACCATCTTCTCATGAACAGTGTATGTCCGCAATAGAATCAGATGTTTGGTACCTGATAGTGGGGCAAGAACAGTGTATGTCTGCAGTAGAATCAGATGTTTGGTACTTGATAGTGGGGCAACCAAACATATTACCTCGCAACACAGTTTCTTTACTTCACTCGAGCTTGCCTCTACAGGGAATACTGTCACATGCACCAACAACTCATCTTATCCTATCATGGGAGTTGGTAAGATCATTCTGACTACTGTTGACGGTAGTTGTTTTACATTGTCGGATGCTTTATTTGTGCTAGGGATCAAGAAGAATTTGTTATTAGTTTCAACTTTAGCCAAGATTGGTTTTGTTGTGAAATTTGTTGATGACAGATGTACAATTCATGATCTGTCAAATGGTGATGCCATTATTGCTTCTGGCATTCTCTATCATGGGTTGTATAAGCTCATACACTATGAAAAATCTATGAATCATTTAGCATGTGTAGTACATGATTCTCAGGCTTTGTCAGATGTAAAGCTTTGGCGTGCACGCTGTGGTCATTTGAATTTTGCTAGTTTGCTATACCTGTAGAAATCTGAAATGGTGTCCTCTTTGCCCAAACTTGAGGGACCTATTAAACATGTTCACAGTGATGTCTATGGTCCTATGCAGACACCCTCTTTTGGAAACTATCTTTACTTTGTAACTTTCATTGATGACTTTTCCAGGCATGCATGGGTATATCCATTCAAAGCAAAGTCCGAAGTGTTTATGTGTTTCAAGCAGATCTTGTTTTTGGCTAAAAATCTATCAGGATGTAAAATGGGCATGCTCCATTCTGATTGAGGGGGGAATATATGTCTTTTGCTTTAATGCATTTCTGGTTGAACGTGGGATAAAACATCATTGTACAATGCCGTATACACTGCAAATGAACATGTCACTCATGGAGATGGCGAGGTGTATGGTCAAGAGTTAGGCTTTATGACATAGTTTCTGGCTTGAGGCTATTATGTGTGCAACATATGTACTTAACAGGTGTCCCACTAAAGCATTGTATTCTATCACTCCATATGCGGCTTGGCATATTTATAAGCCATCTGTTGCTAACCAACACGTTTTTGGCTATGTGGCATATGCATTAGAGCATGAACAACAATGCAGGAAATTGGAAGATAAAGCAGTAAAATGTATTTTTGTTGGGTACAGTTCTGAAATCAAAGGCTATCATCTGTATCATCCACAGACTAAGTGCATTTTGGTTAGTCGTGATGTTGTTTTTGTGGAAGATTCTATTCAGCCATTACTTTCATGCGCTAAGGAGACATCAGTTACCTCCAAAGACATGTATGACACTTTGATACCTCTTTTTATAGGTGGACAATCTAGTGTAATGAGGCAACTGCTTAGCCTTTACAAGTTTCATGTGATGATACAGATCATTCCATTTCTAAGGCAGATTTACATGATGCACTTATTGATGAGGGAGCTGATATTGAGAAGGCAAAAACTATGCCAAAATGGCTGGCGCAAACTTTGTGTGATCACAAATTAGATGCACATTTTCGCATCAGATTGCTATGGTATGACTGCCTCTAGTCTTTGTGATGAGAATGAACCTGTTTTGTTTGACGAAGCAGAAAATTCAGAAAACAGGATGGCTATTATGCAATCTAAATATGATGCTATAATGAACAATGGTACCTGGTCTTTATGTGACTTTCCTCGTAGCAAAAAGGCCATTGGCACTAAATGGATATACAAGATCAAGCGTAAGCTTGATGGAATAGTTGAAAGGTATAATGCTAGGCTTGTTGCAAAAGGTTATGCTCAGGAAAGAAGCATTGATTTTGATGAGACCTTTTCTCCTACTTGCTGAATGACTACTGTTCCTAGCATTTGTGTACTTGCAGTTCATCATGGTTGGAATGTAGATAAGTTGGACATTAAAAGTGCATTTTTGAATGGTGACTTGCATGAAGAAGTGTATGTTTTACAACCCTGTGGTTTTGTGTAGAAAGGGCATAAAGACAAAGTTTGCAGGTCGAAAAATGCATTATATGGTTTAAAACAAGAACGACATCCTTGGTATGAAAAGATACATGCCTATCTGATTGCACATGGTTTTGAGAATAGTCCAAGTGAAAGCACCTTATATGTTAAGCGTGCAAATGATGTGCTTCTGTTCATTGTTGTCTATGTTGAGGGCATGCTTCTCATTGGTCCTCATGAGAAGCATATTGCTGATTTGTATGCCTCATTTGAGATGTCAGATTTGGGGCATTCACATCATTATTTGGGCATTTAGTTTATACAAGTTGATGGGGGAATAACTTTGTGCCAAAACAAATATATTGACACATTATTGCAACATTTTGGCCTTGAAGACTGCAAACCTATTGCCACTCCTATGGAGACAGGTTTACAATTGAGTCTTCATGATGCTGGAGATGCATTTGATGTTGTTCTCTATCAACAAGCTGTTGGATGCTTGATTTACTTATGCATTACTTGGCAAGATATTCAGTTTGTTGTCTCATAGATGAGTAGGTTTATGCATTGCCCAGGCGTTAAGCATTGGTGGTCAGTTAAGCACATCTTTTGCTACTTAAGTGATACCTGGCTACTTGTATTGTTTTATCCCAACGGGGGATCACTACCGCCGGATGTACATGCTTTTTTTGACTCTTATGCTGGTTGCTATGACACTTATGTTTCCACCATTGGTTTTTGCTTCATGCTTGGTAGCTCATGCATATCTTGGTTGAGCAAGAAGCAGCCTACTATGGCCACTTCTAGTTGTGAGGATGAGTATAGGGAAGCTTTCATAGTGATTGTTGAGTGTGTGTGGATTAGAGCCCTTATGGCTGATTTGGGTGTTGGTCAGTCTTCTTCCACCACCATCTTCACAGACAGTTAGAGCGCATTGGTAGTTGCGAGGAACCCTGTGTTCCACACTCGTACTAAGCATATTGAGGTGCACTATCATCTTGTCAGGGAGAGGTTCTTTGCTGGAGAGATCATTTTGGCATATGTGCCCACATAGGAAAACTTTGTAGACCTTTTCATAAAGGCTCTGCCTAGGGAGAAGTTTGAAGCTTTCCGCAAAGCTTTGGGCTTACTTCCTTTTCTGGATTGATTGCACATAGCTTGGCACTTCCTTATACATGAGTGCCAGCCCCTTGTTCACCACATCATTCCCAGGGGGGATTTGTTGATATATTTAGGTAATGATGTGTGTGAACACACTAGGATTGCCGAGGCACTTTTTTCCCTCTTTAGACAGTTTTTCCCCCTGGCTTATATATACGCCTATAAACCTAACATGTCACAAAGATTCTTCCTAGTGTTGTTCGCATGCTTCCGCAGACCTTGAACTCCAAGAGAGTGTGTGAGTTATTATTTATTGTATTTCATTTATTCCTTATTTTATTTTGCTCTAATTTTGGTGTCAATATTTTCCCGAAATCTTTCCAATTGCACTTAAAAAATAAAGATTGAAGAAGGGGAAGTATAAATATACCATGCTCAGTCAATATTTCTACAATTTCTAGAGGTTTGCACTCATATAAAAGAGATCAAAAGTAGTGGGAGGCTATACGAATTGTAAGAAGAACCTATGTTCTTCATAGATTTTTACAAGTGTGAGCAAGTTATGTCTTCTTTAGAAGAACTAAAGAGAAGCACATAATTATATTTTGTTTGCAAAGTGAAGAATTGGGAGAACGAAATGGTAGACATTACTATTAAAGTAGAGCATATCAAGACTACACTAAACTTCTATCTCATGGGTACAAAGATAGATGTTAGCTTTGTGAAGAAGAATGCAACAACATATGCAGGATATAAAAAATTTTGAGACTTTAAGGAGAAGTCAAATTAGGATTTTGTCATGAGGATGTTCCTTAAGCTATTATGGTTCCCTAGGTTACCAAGATACACCATGCCACATAAACCAATAATAGTTTTTTTCCCTAAAAAACAAGGATAAAAGCAAAACTTTTGGAGTAGTGGACATGTCTCCATATATCCATGACCAGTTGAAAGAAGCAGCCAAGCACTAGGAGTCCAAGAAATTCGTGAATGGAGCCCAATTGGTGACAAAGATTATATATCATGTCATCGAAATTGAAGATATGCTTCTATTGCCCCTAGAGCACAAATATTCAGGGAGGCAATAACAAGAGTAAGGAGTCCAACATAGAAAATATATACAAATGAGGCTTGCAATAAAAGGAAAGAAATAGTAATGAAGGAATCTTAGCCTACCAAGAAAAGAAAAGTGGATCCCAAGAAGCTAGAGCTAGAAGAGAAAGAAGCCACAGAGGAGGAGATAAAATAGAGAAAAAAAAGTTCAAGCTGATAAAGAGCCTCATCCTCCACATACTAGCACAACAAAAATTTATTCATATTTAATGCAAGACAATGACAAAAGATTTGCATATGAATCTTAATATTAAAAAATGTTGGAGGATTATCATGATAAAGCTACTGATAGGACACAGGAAGAGATGGAACATTATGAAGACCTCCATGAGCAAATGATGAATGAAAATATAGAAGCGGTTTTCATTAAGAAGGAAGCTGGACTTCTATCTTATTTCAAGGAACTCCAGGGACCTCCTGAAAAGAAGACAACAATGGTAGCTATGGTGAAAAAGAAAAGAAAAGAACCAAAGCTAAAGAGAAAGTTGAAAGGATCCAAGAAAATGATAGAAGTTGAAGAAGACTCGGATGAAGAGCAAATAGATGGTGGATCTACTTTGATGCATAGATTGGAAGCACAAAAAGAGGAAGAAAAGATGTCAGAAGCAGTTCAGGTAATGGCATTTAAAGATAACTATGACACAGAGAGAGGTGCGAATGTGGAAGGATTTCTTCTCAGAAGTTTGAATTTATCAGAACCAAAGAATCCTAGTAGGTAGATGGGAGTTCAAGTTAAGGTGGTAGAAGGATTGACAAAGATCATGGAGTCTGAGGAAGGTAGCATATGTCTGGAAAACACCATGGAAGATAGAGAACCAAAAGGCATTGTCTTAGTAACAAATCAGAGTGAAGATAAAGAAGAAAGAAAAGAAGAAATATAATATCCAGTCAAGCTAGTGGAAACAAAGAAAGAAGAAGAAAAGCAACAAAAGATAGTGGAAGATATCGAGCCTATTATGGATGACATTCAACATGAAGACATAACTTATGACATAGAAATGAAGGATGTATCAAGTCAAGAAGAAGAACGAGAGGAAATAGAAAAGAGGAATTAAGAAGAGCAGCAAACTGATGTTCAAGTGATTTAGGGAAATAACCATGAAGGTCAAGAGAAGGATCAAGAGCATGAAGATCATGATGACCAAGAGGAAGAACATTCATAAGAAGTAGAAGAAGATAATGAAAAAGAAATTGAAGAAAAGTAGATAGAATTGAATAAACAAGAACAAAATGTGGGTTTGGATAGGATCCCTAGAGACATCAAAGTTTGACATGCCAACTCATAATGAACCATATTGAAAAATTCAAACCATCCAACAAAAATATAATCATGTTAGGAATAACTATTTAATATGAGTTCATAAAAGGTAATAAAGTAATACAAGAGCAGAGAAAAGAACAGAACTGGCTAGCTGAGGAAGTAAAAGATAAACAAAAGAAGATTGAGACATATCTAGAGAAATCTATAAAGTTAGAAACATACGTGCTTCAAGGAAAGAATAGAATCAGATTCTTAGAAGAAAAATGTGACAAACAATAAGAGACTATAAAGAAGATGGAAGAGTATGTCAGGGGATTAGAGTAAAAGAATAGGTTCCTCTAGACCTTTTATCAGGTGCTAACGAAAGCCAATGAAAAATCAAAAGGAACTTTATGGAGGAAGGTCATTTAAAAGCAGAAAAAAAGTAAATGTGAGAATAAAAATGCTGAGATAGAGTCATTAAAGTAGGAACTAGAGAAGATTAGGGAGGAATTGAAAGAGGCAAAGGAATTAGAGACATAGGCAAACACACATGTTGCTACAACCATGAGAGATTACAATAAACTCAATGAAAGAATTGAAAAAGAGAGAGGTACTTAGCAACAATAGAGAACAAAAGTACTAAAAGAAATTGAAGGTTGGAAAGAAAAAGCTATTGTTTAGGTAAAGGATGTGATCATTGAAATGTGGTTTAATAAAGACCAAAAGTAAGAGAAAGAATACCTTCTCCTGTGCAAGAACAAAATTTAGAATATCAGAGGGCAGTTGAGATGATTGTGTTGATATATTTAGGTAGTGATGTGTGTGAACACTCTAGGACCACCGAGGCACTTTTTCCCTCTTTAGGAGGTTTTTTCCCCCGACTTGTATATACGCCTATTGCCCTAATAGTCTACTTATGTTTGTGCATTCTAGTGGTAATACGTTCAGTATTGTGTGTTGTGCTCCAAGTTTCTTCTTCTTCCTTGTGTTGTTCGCATGCTTCCATAGACGTCTAACTCCAACAATTGGTATCAGAGCAGGTTGCCACTTCATCTAGGGTGTCATCGACACCTCTCTAGTTGGAGTCGCAGAATCACACAAATTTTGGTGAGCATACTGAAGCTATTTCAAAGATCAAAGTTTCGTCTTTTTGTGCCAAAGGTATATACCAATTTTGGTTTGCCAATATAAGCATCTCAAAGTCTACTACAAGTTTAGCAGAATTCATATGGGCACTTCTGTTCAACTTTTTGAGATACAATCAATTTTATGCATCAAGGTATTTTAGTCACTGGCCATGGCTGAAAGAAGTGATGTATTCTATATATTGGCTATTGAGGATAAGTTGGATGGTACCAACTACCCGTTATGGGCTTATATGATTTGACATGTATTGGTTGCAAAAGGACTGTGGAACATTGTGTAGGGTGTTGAAAAACGTCCTATCACACCTACAAATCTTACAGCTACAAATACTCAAGATGATGTAGAAGGTGTCAAAGATGGTGATATTCTACAGATTCCTGTTCGTGTTGTGGTTTCTCCTGCACCTACTGTAGAGCAAATTCATTGGGATGGCAGAAATGCCCAGGCACATGCATTGATAGCTTTGTATGTCAAACACGCCATTATTCCTCACATTCACTCTTACAGAAGAGCTAAGGATGCTTGGGATACACTTACCACATTGTACCAAGCTAGGAATGAGGCTTGTGTTGCTTACCTCCAAAAACAGTTGGAGAGTGAGCACATGAATGAAGGTGATTCTATGAACCATTTTTTGACAAAAATGAAGGATTTGAAGGAACAATTGATTTCTATTGATGAGGTTCTTCTTGATAGTTCACTTGTACAAACTGTTCTGAATGGTCTTCCTGACTCATATCAGAGTTTTGCTTCTACTCTTCAGTTGATGATGAAAGGCAATCCAAATTCCTTAACATTTGAAGAGTTAGTTTCTATTATGTTACAAGAAGGTCAATCTACGTAGACTAGGTCTATTATGTGTGTTGCAGATCAAGCTTTCCTGGCTAGTTAGAAGGGCAATGGAAAATGGAGCTCTTCAACTAGTAAGCAAAAATCTGCTAATTTTGCACAATCGAAGAAGGAAGATAAAGATGAGAAGAAATAAAAAAAGCAAAAACTGTTTTGCAAATATTGTAAAGCAAATGATCATGTCATTAAGAAGTGTCCAAAGCTGGCTGCTAAAGAGGCAAAAAAGAAAGAGGCCAAAGTGGTTGTTGCAGAGGCCTCTACACCAAAAACAGAGTCTACTAATCTCGTGCAGGATGAAGAATGGACGTTTTTTAATGTTTGCAGTTTTGACCCATCTTCTCATGAGCAGTGCATGTTTGCAGTAGACTCAGATGTTTGGTACTTTGATAGTGGGGCGACCAAACATATTACCTCACAACATAGTTTCTTCTCTTCAGTGGAGCCTGTCTCTACAGGGAATACTATCACATGCACCAACAACTCCTCTTATCTTGTCATGGGAGTTGGTAAGATCATTTTGACTACTACTGATGGTAGTTCTTTCACTTTGTCAGATGCTTTATTTTTGCTAGGGATCAAGAAGAATCTTTTATCAGTTTCGGCTTTAGCCAAGATTGGCTTGGTTGTGAAATTTGTTGATGAGAGATGTATAGTTCATGATATGTCAAATGGTGACATGATTATTGCTTTTTGCATTTTATCTCGTGGGTTGTATAAGCTCATAGATTATGAAAAATTTGTGAATGATTTAGCATGTGCAATACATGATTCTCATGCTATGTTAGATGCAAACCTTTGGCATGCACGCTTTGGTCATCTGAATTTTACTAGTTTGCTATGCCTGCAAAAATATAAAATGGTGTCCTCTTTGCCCAAACTTGAGGCACCCGGTAAACATGTATGTGAAGGTTGTATTTTGGGCAAAATATATTGTTCCTCATTTCCAAAAGATGGTTGAGTTTGAGCTACACAGAAATTGCAGCTTGTTCATAGTGATGTCTGTGGTCTTACGTAGACTCCCTCTCTTGGAAATTATCTTTACTTCGTGAATTTCATTGATGATTTTTTGAGGCATGCATGGGTATATCCATTGAAAGAAAAGTCTGAAGTGTTTATGTGCTTCAAATAGTTTGTGGTTTTGACTGAAAATCTATTAGCATGTAAAATGGGCACCCTTTGTTTTGATCAAGGGGGGGAATATATGTCTTCTGGCTGAAATTGGGATAAAACATCAGTGTATATTGCCATATACACCTCAACAGAATGGAGTTGCTAAATGGAAGAACAAGTCACTCATGGAGATGGTGAGGTGTATGGTCAAGAGTCAGACTTTACCACATAGTTTCTGGCTTGAGGCTTTTATGTGTGCAACATATGTACTTAATAGGTGTCCCACTAAAGCTCTACAGTCTATCACTCCATATGAGGCTTGGCATGGTCGCAAGCCATCTCTTGCTCATCTATGTGTTTTTGCTTTTCTGGCATATGCATTAGTGCCTGAAGAACATTGCAGAAAATTGAATGATAAAGCAGTAAAATGTATTTTTTTGGGTACAGTTTTGAAAGTAAAGGCTATCGTTTGGATCATCCACATAATAAACAAATTCTTGTTAGACGTGATGTTGTTTTTGTGGAAGATGCTATTCAGCCATTGCTTTCATGTACTAAGGAGACATCTATTAGCTCCAAAGACATGTAAGATACTTTGCTTCCTCTTTTTACAGGTGGACAGTCTAGTGCTGGTCCTAATGAGGCAGCTTCTCAACCTTTGCAGGTTTCATGTGATGATGCAGATCCTTCCATTTCTGATGCAGATTTACATGATGCACTTGTTGATGAGAGAGCTCAGATTGAGCAGGCAGAAACTATGCCAAAATGGCTAAAGACTTTGCGTGATAGCAAATCAAATGCACCTCTGTCATATCGTACTCAATGAGGCTCTCATAGTGCCTCTTTTGCATCAGATTGCTATGCTATGGATGCCTCTAGTCTCTGTGATGAGACTGAACCTATTTTGTTTGATGAGCACAAAATTTTGAACATTGGATGGCTGCAATGCAATCTGAATATGATGCTATCATGAAAAATGATACCTGGTCTTTATGTGACTTGCCTCTTGGTAAGAAGGCCATTGGCACTAAGTGGGTATACAAGCTGAAGCATAAACCTGATGGAACAATTGACAGGTATAAGTCTAGGCTTGTTGCAAAGGGTTATGCCCAAGAAAGAGGCATTGATTTTCATGAAACCTTTTCTCCTACTTGTCAGTTGACTACTGTTCGTATCATATGTGCACTTGCATCTCATCATGGTTGGGATGTACATCAGTTGGACATTAAAATAGCATTTCTGAATTGTGACTTGCATGAAGAAGTGTATGTTTTTTAGCCCCATAGCTTTTTGCAAAAAGGGCATGAAAACCAGGTGTGCAAGTTAAAGAAGGCATTATATGGTTTAAAGTAAGCACCACGTGCCTAGTATGAAAAGATACATGCCTATCTCATTGCACATGGTTTTGAGAACAGCCCAACTGAAAGCACCTTATATGTTAAGCGTGTTAGTGATGTGCTTCTGATCATTGTGGTGTATGTTGATGACATGCTGCTCATTGGTCCTCATGAAACACATATTGCTGATTTTAAGGCTAACTTGCATGCCTCATTTGAGATGTCAGATTTGGGGCATTTACATCACTATTTGGGTATTCAGTGATGGTGGAATGGCTTTGTGTCAAACGAAATATATTGACACATTATTGCAATGTTTTGGCCTTGAAGACTGTAAGCCTATTGCCACTCCTATGGAGACATGTTTATGATTGAGTCTTCATGATGTTGGAGATGCATTTGACGTTGTTCTCTATCAGCAAGCTATTGGATGCTTGATTTACTTATGCATTACTTGACGAGATATTTAGTTTGTTGTCTCACAGATGAGCAGGTTTATGCATTGCCCAAGTGTCATGCATTGGCAGGCCGTTAAGTGCATCTTTCGCTATTTGAGTGGTACCCAGCTACTTGGATTGTTTTATCCCAAAGGGGGATCACTATCGCCAGATTTGCATGCTTTTTTTTACAGTGATTGGATTGGTTGCTATGATAGTTGTGTGTCCACTAGTGGCTTTTGCTTCATGCTTGGTAGCTCATGTATATCCTGGTTGATCAAGAAGCAACCTACTGTGGCCACTGCCAGTTGTGAGGCTGAGTATAGGGCAACTTTCACAGCGAGTGTTGAGTGTGTGTGGCTCAGACACCTTATGGCCGATTTGAGTGTTGGGTAGTCTTCTTCCACCACCATCTTCACTGACAATCAGAGCGCATTGGCAGTTGCGAGGAACCCCATGTTCCATGCTCACACTAAGCACATTGAGGTGCATTATCATTATGTCAGGGAGAGGTTCTCTGCTACGGTGATCAGCTTGGCATATATGCCCATGCAGGAGAACATTGCAGTCCTTTTTACGAAGGCTCTACCGAAGCTTTCCGCAAAGCTTTGGGCTTACTTCCTTTCCTGGATTGATGCCACATAGGCTGGGACTTCCTTATACATGAGTGCCAGCTTCTTGTTTGCCCCATCACTCCTAGGAGGGATTTGTTGATAGATTTAGGTAGTGATGTGTGTGAACACTCTAGGACCACCAGGGCACTTTTTCCCTCTTAAGGAGGTTTTTTCCCCCCAGCTTGTATATACGCCTATTGCCCTAACGGGATACTTATGTTTGTAAATTCTAGTGGTAATACATTGAGTATTGTGTGTTGTGCTCCAAGCTTTTTCTTCTTCCTTGTGATGTTTGTGTGCTTCCGTAGATGTCTAACTCCAACAAATTGGTGAAGAGTCATATGAGTTTATACATTAGCTTCTCACTGATCAACAAGCCAGGATGAGGTACATTAGGAAAATACATGATCAATACAAAGATAAAATTGTATAATTTGCATTAGACCATGGAGTTAGCCCTTAGCACCATCATTAGGCTGCAAATGGGTTAGGTATTCCTTTTTGCATGGTTCTTGAGAGCATAAAGAACTATCAAACTACTAGACTTGGAATAGAACCAAATAAATTCCTTGAATATGAAGAATATATAGAAGTAACCAAAGGATCTTTTGAGAAAGCTAGCCCTTCTTGGAGAAATAAATAGCTGGATAAGAACATGGAATGTATGCAGTTAAAGATTAACCCAACATTCTGTCCAGTGGCATGAAGAAGGGTTCTCATTTGGACTGTTCTCAAAACCATGTGTAATAAAGTAGGCATGTATCTTTTCATACCAAGCACGTGGTGCTTGCTTCAAATCATATAATGCCTTTTTCAACCTGCACACTTTGTTTTCATGCCCTTTTTGCATAAAACCACCAGGCTGAAAAACATACACTTCTTCATGTAAGTCACCATTCAAAAATGCAATTTTTAATGCCTAACTCATGTGCATTCCAACCATGATGAACTACAAGTACACAGATGCTATGACCATTAGTCATTTGGCATGTAGGAGCAAAGGTCGCATCAAAATCAATGCCTCTTTCTTGAGCATAATCTTTTGCAACAAGCTTGGCCTTATACCTGTCAACTGTTCCATCAGGCTTATGCTTCAGTTTGTATACCCACTTAGTTCGAATGGTCTTCTTGCCAGGGGGCAAGTCACATAAAGGTCAGGTACCATTTTTCATAACAACATCATATTTTGATTGCATAGCAACCATCCAATTTTCTGAATGTTGTACTTCATCAAATGAAAGACGCTCATTCTCATCACAAAGACTAGAGGCAGCCATAACATATTAATCTCGTGCAAAAGAAGCACTATGAAAGCCTGAACGAGTACAATATGACAAAGGTGCATATAATTCACTATCTTGCAAAGTTTGCACTATCCATTTGGGCATAGTTTTTGCCTCCTCTATATGAGATCTCTCATCAACAAGTGCATCACGTAAATTTGCATAAAAAATGGAATGATTTGCATCATCATGTGGAACTTGCAAAGGTTGATAAATTGCCTCAATTGTACTAGCATTAGACTATTCACTTGTAAAAAGAGGCATCAAAGTGTCATACATATCTTTGGAGCTAAGTGATGTCTCCTTAGTACATGAAAGTAATGGTTGAATTGCATCTTCCCCAAAAATAACATGATGACTAACCAGAATGTGTTTAGTCTATGGATGATACAGACGATAGCCTTTGCTTTCAAAACTATACCCAACAAAAATACATTTCACTGCTTTATCATCTAATTTCGTGTGTTGTTGTCTAGGCACCAATGTGTATGCTAGATGACCAAACACACACAGATGAGCAACAGATGACTTGCGGCCATGTCAAGCCTCATATGGAGTGATAGAATGCAATGCTTTAGTGGGATACCTATTAAGTACATATGCTTCTCACATAACAACCTCAAGCCAGAAACTATGTGGTAAAGCGTGACTCTTGACCATACACCTTGCTATCTCCATGAGTGACGTGTTCTTCCTTTCAATAACTCCATTCTATTGAGGGGTATAGTACATTGATGTTTTATCCCATGTTCAACCAGAATGCATTAAAATCAGAAGATATATATTCCTCCCCCCGATCAGAATGGGGGGTGCCCATTTTACATGCTAACATATTTTTAACCAAAACCAAAAACTGTTTGAAGCACATAAACACTCCAAAATTTGCTTTCAATGGATATACCCACACATTCTTAGAAAAATCATCAATGAAAGTGACGAAGTAAAGTTAGTTCCCAAATGAAGGTGTTTGCATAGGACCACAAACATTAGTTTTCATCATCAACACTACACAAAGGTGAAGCATTGAAGGGATTTGGTGTGCAAAAGAAGAGGAGCAAGGAGGAGATGGGGGGAGAGATAGGAGAGAAGATATGCACACAGATGCATGGGAGCCTCGAAACTCACAAAATGATCTCTCTTGAGGCAATGCTCTATATATGATGTATATATATAAATATAGGGTTAAGGTCACATGACCCGTACATCCCCAACAATCTCCCATGTAAGGATCAATGTGACCATAAGTGAAAAAATATAAAAAGAATGATGTGGGACTATACACTAATGTAGAGGAAGAGTCTAGATCTCAACCCATACGGACCAGCCTACACCAACTGCCTCAAACAAGGTATATCCATGCACCTCAAACTGCGTTAGACTCACATTGAGAAGAGCCGAGCTCACATATGGCTGATGCAAGAACTGATGAAGTTCTTGCAAAGCTCCCACTCGCTCTATACCTATGTAAATCATCGAATGACAGGCAAGTCCAAGTGCAAATGCTCCAATAGCAACTGTAATGTGTGGTCTCGATCATAGCAACTCATACATCAGACTCCCGAATGTTGACGAAACCTGCACTAAGCATGCTAGCCATGCCTATATCCAAGGCATCCAAAGCACCATCGTCAAGACCAACATGTCTTGACATATCTGTGTCAACATCTGGCATGAAGAATCCAAGAATGACTGCATGATCGTTGACTCATCAACATCTAAATCAATCATTCTCTCAATAGATGTGCCTAATTGTGCACCTTGAGAGCTAGTATGCTCTGGCATACACTGTGTATCATAAGAGCTATATTACTCTACCTCACCAAGTGTATCATCATGCTCCACATGAACTAACTGCACAACATCAACACCAAGATCAAACTGATGATCACACTCTAACTAAGTATCATCATAATGCTCTACATGAGCATCCACATCATGCTCTAAGGCATCCAACTGATCATCCAAAGTGTGATCCACAAGAGCATCCATATGATCAATGAAATCATGCTCTACATAAGCATCATGAGCATCTAAAACATGCTCTACATGTGCATCCATCTGAGCATCTGAATCTTGCCATACATGTTCATAAAGAATGTCAATATAACTATCTGTAGGTAGATAAATAGAGACATGATGAGTCGCACATCGCACATAAGGCTGAACTCCCATTGGGACGAGACTATCTCTAACATGGAGTACTTGTAGTGGATACCTACCTTTTGTGTATGGTCATCAATCAAAGTGACATAAAACTTGCAACCTCCCATCAATGTGGTCTTTGCATGACCCTAAACATCTGTATGTGCTAGCTCTAGAACATTCTCACTAATGTGCTTGTGATGTGAAAATGATGCCCTTGACTATTACCAAATTGGCATGCTCCACATACCTTTTGCATCTCTCCAACCTTGAAATTTGGTAGTCCATTGACAAGCTCCTTTGATTGCATCAACTTTAGCCTCTACATATTTGCGTGTCCAATTCACTTGTGCCATATCTCTATGTTAGCAATAACACATGCACCTTTTGCAAAGATGGTTGCATTCATTTCATGAATTTTCACATTCAAGGTAAAAATCAATGCCATTTGCATCACCTTCAGCAACTGTGTTTGCAGGTGTAATAGGAGATTTTTCAACACCCTGCATAATATTCCATAGTCCTTTTGCTACCAATACATGATGCATCATATAAGCCCATAATGGGTAATTGGTACCGTCCAACTTATCCTCAACAACAAACATATGGAATACATCACTGCTTTCAGCCATGGCCACTGACTAAAATACCCTGATGGAGAAAAATGACTCTATCTCAAAAAGTTGAACAAAAATACCCAATTGAGTTCCACTAAACCTGTGGTAGACTTCAAGACGCTTATATTTGCGAACCAAAACATGTATATATCTTTGGCACAAAAAAGAGGAAACTGCCTGCACAAGTGCTATGATAGTGCATTCGAAGTTGAAACAAGCTCATATTGTGATTTTGACACATATAGTGCAACACTTTTTATCTCTTAATCACCCTGAGTATGCTCACCAATTTTTGTGCGATTCTAAGACTCTGACCAAAGGGGTGTCAACGACACCCTAGATGAAGCGGCGACTTGCTCTGATACCAATTGTTGGAGTTCGAGGTTTGCAGAAGCAAACGAATAGCACAAGGAAGAAGAAGAAGCTTGGAGCATAACACACAATACTGACTGTATTACCAAGAGAATGTACAAAGATAAGTAGTCCATTAGGGTAATAGGCATATATACAAGATGGGGGAAAAAACCTCCTAAAGAGGGATAAAAGTGCCCCATGGTCCTAGTGTGTTCACATTCATCACTATCTAAATATTTCAACACCAAAGTGAGGAGATCCACCTCATAAATGTCAATTGGTGGAGATGTGAGATTTAGTATGATGACCATGAGCAAGTGAAAGCACAAGTGTGTGAATGAGAAGCACACTAGCATGCACACACATACACACACACACACAAGGCAAGAACAAAGAGAGGAATAATGGGGTGCTTTCAATTATCAAAGATCTCTTTTAAAAAAGCTCTAATCTCCAACAAGCTAACCTCAAAAATGAGCTCTCTAGCTCTTTTTATAGTTTTTGACTAGCTTTGGCCCTGTCCATACCTAGTGTCCGACCTAGTCAAAAATTATGTTCCATGGCTTATTTGAGGCTCAAACAGAGTCTAAAAATTGTGAAAATTGATATGTAGGTACTTCTAATACTCCTCAAGATTGAGCACTCCTCGGATTGTAGAAAATGCAGTTGAAATTATCAAAAAAATAATATTTACAATGTTGATGTAGTGATGAAAATCACTTTTGGTTGGAAATAATTTATGAAAAAAATGATTAGGTCTTATTGCCAGATTGTGCTTGACAGCGCTATTTTCTCATTGCTTGTAGGCCAACAATCACCTTCAAAGTAATTAGATTGTAGCATTTACATCTACTTTTCTCAAGGGAGTAATGAAGATACATATTTTTTCTTTTTGATCAAGCTCTGTCCTCAACTCATCTAGAATATGTACATATGCAATACAGTCAAATATTTTCATACCTGAGAAGTTTAGCTTTTTACCTGTAAACTTATCATTAGTTGTAACTTGATGTACAACAACATTCAAAGTTCTATTCATGATGTATATAGTAGCATGCATAACTTCTACCGAATAACAATGACACATATTTTTCTTAGCCATCAAGGCTCTTGATATTTTTGTTATATGTCTATTTTTTTATTCAACAATGTCAATTTGTTGTGGTGTGTGCATGTGTGAAAGCTTCCTTTGAATTCCATGAACTTTCAGAAAACTATTGAATTTTCATATATATCCACCTCCTCCATGAGGTCTTAACATCTAAATATACTTTCTTGTCTAATTTTCCACCATAGCCTTGAAATAATAAAAGTGAGCAAACACCTCAGTCTTCTCCTTCTTGAGGTATCCCCATAATCTTTGTGCATGGTCATCAATCAAAGTGACATAAAACTTGCAACCTCCCATAGATGTGGTCTTTGCATGACCATAAACATCTGTATGTGCTAGCTCTAGAACATTCTCACTAACATGCTTGTAATGTGAAAATGATGCCCTTGACTATTACAAAATTGGCATGCTTCACATACCTTTTGCATCTCTCCAACCTTGAAATTTGGTAGTCCATTGACAAGCTCTTTGATTGCATCAACTTTAGCCTCTACAAATTTGTGTGTCCAATTTGCTTATGCCATATCTCTATGTTTGCAATAACACATGTGCCTTGCAAGCATGTTTGCATTCATTTCATGAGTTTTCACACTGCATCATCTTCAGCAATTGTATTAATAGGTGTAATAGGATGTTTTTCAACACCATGCACAATATTCCATCGTCCTCTTGCAATCAATACATGATGCATCATATAAGACCATAATGGGTAATTGTTACCATCCAACGTATCCTCAACATGCGACATACGGAATACATGACTACTTTCAGCCATGGCCAATGTCTAAACTATCATGATGTAGAAAAATGACTATATCTCAAAAATTTGAACAAAACTACCTTGTTGAGTTCTACTAAACCTGTAGTAGACTTCAAGGAGCTTATACTGGTGAACCAAAACCTGTATATATCTTTGGCACAAAAAGATGAAATCACCTATAAAAGCTCTATAATAGTGCATTCAAAGGCCAAAACAAGCTCAGATTGCGATTTGGATGCCACAGAGTGAAGCGGTTTTAATCTTCTAATTGCCCTAATTATGCTCACCAATTTTCGTGCAATTTTGAGACTGTGATCAGAGGGGTGTCAGTGACACCCTAGATGAAAAGGCGACCTTCTCTGATACCAATTGTTGGAGTTTGAGGTTTGTTGAAGCATGTGAATAGCACAAGGAAGAAGAAGAAGCTTGGAGCACAACACACAATACTAAATGTATTACCAAGAGAATGTACAAAGATAAGTAGCCCATTAGGGTAATAGGCGTATATACAAGCTGAGGGAAAAAAACCTCCTAAAGAGGGAAAAAAGTGCACCAGCAGTCCTGGTGTGTTCACACACGTCACAACCTAAATATATCAACACCAATGTGAGGAGATCCACCTCATAAATGTTAATCCATGGAGACATGAGAATTAGTATGATGACCATGAGCAAGTGAATGTAAAGTGTGTGAGTGAGAAGCACACTAGCATGCACACACATACACACACATGCACACAAGGCAAGAACAAAGAGAGGAACAATGGAGTGCTTTCAATCATCAAAGATCTCTTTTACAAAAGCTCTAATCTCCAACAATCTAACCTCAAAAATGAGCTCTCTAGCTCTTTTTATAGTTTTTTATTAGCTTTGGCCCTGTCCAGACCTAGAGTTTGGCCTAGTTAAAAATTAGGTTCCAGGGCTTATCTGAGGGCTCAAATGGAGTCTAAAAATTATGAAAATTGATATATAGGTACTTCTAATACTCCTCAAGCTTGAGGACCCATCGATTTGTACCAAATGGAGTTGCAATTATAAAAAATGATTTCAAGGTTGCAGAGATGCAAAAGGTATGTGAAGCATGCCAATTTGGTAATGGTCAAGGGCATCATTTTCACATCACAAGAACGTTAGTGAGAATGTTCTAGAGCTAGCACATACAGATGTTTAGGGTCATGCAAAAACCACATTGATGGGAGGTTGCAAGTTTTATGTCACTTTGATTGATGACCATACAAAGAAAGTATGGGAATACTTCAAGAAGGAGAAGAGTGAGGTGTTTACTCACTTTATAATTTCAAGGCTATGGTGGAAAAGTAGACAAGAAAGTATATTTAGACATTAAGACCTCATGGAGGAGGTGAATACATATCGAATGAATTGAATAAGGAAGCTCTCACACATGCACACACCACAAAAAAATGACATTGTTGAACACAAAAATAGACATATTACAAAAATAGCAAGAGCCTTGATGGTTGAGAAAAATATGCATCATTGTTATTGGGCAGAAGCTATGCACACTATTGTATACATCATGAATAGAACTTTGAATGTTGTTGTACATCAAGTTACAATTGAAGATAAGTTTACAAGTAAAAAGCTAAACTTGTCGTGTATGAAAGTATTTGACTGTATTGCATATGTACATATTCCAGACGAGTTGAGGATAAAGCTTGATCGAAAAGCAAAAATATGTATCTTCATTGGGTACTCCCTTGAGAAAAACAGATGTAAACGCCACAATCTAATAACACAGAAGGTGATTGTTGGACTCCAAGCAATGAGAAGATAGAGCAGTCAAAAACAATTTGGCAATAAGGCCTAATCATTTTTTTCATAAATTATTTCCAACCAAAATTGATTTTCATCACTACACCAACATTGTAAATATTACCATTGACAAGCTCCTTTGATTGCATCAACTTTAGCCTCTACAAATTTGTGTGTCCAATTTGCTTGTGCCATATCTCTATGTTAGCAATAACGCATGCACCTTTTGAAAAATGGTTGCATTCATTTTGTGAATTTTCACATTCAAGTTAAACATCCTACCCACTTTGTTCCCTTTGGCCATCAATCTTCCACTTTGTTTGTATTCTTCTATATATAGGCCATGAAAATTGAACCTAACTTGTCAACCCTATCAGCCATTTGTTCAACAAAAGCTAGGTTCTTTGTCATATTGGGAACATGCAATACATCAAGAAGATGTTTTACCTTCCCATCCTCCATGAAAATTGTTATGTTTCTTGTATGCTCCATAGGATGTGATGTATCATCACCTGTTTCAACAAATCCAAGAACTAGCAATTTCTACAAACTAATGAACCATTCTAAATTATTGGTCATGTGATTTAAAGAACCTAAATCAACATACAAACATTACCATTCGATTTTGAAACATCAACGAAGATTATATTCATCATTTGATGTTGGAGCATGAATATCTTCTCTGAATCATCTGCACTTGTGGATGCCTTTTTTTTTATATCTATTGTTTTGATTCTTCAACCTGAAACCACATTGAGGGTGACCAACTTTTCCACAGTTCCAACATCCCTTACTATCATTACCTAAAAATTACCTTCCATTCTCCTTGATTCGAGTCTCCATATGCTCTTGATTGGTCCACAGTCTGATTCCTCTCTGGTAATTGCAGAAGGTTTTCATTGCCACCTTCGATATAATTCCCATAGACTTTTCCCATTAGGAAGTTTTCATTTGGAATCTCGAAACATGAAAGTTGTTCTTTTCAAACTTATTTCTTATAAGTTGACTCATTCTACAACAATTTACATTATTTCAAAAACAGTGGAAGTAGTATCTTTGCGTGAACATTGACACACTGTGACTTGATAGTTCGATCTTAGAAAAACAAAGTTTTTGTGTATCAATAGTATAGAGAATCCCTTGAGATTTTGGATCTAAAATATTGGGAGATTCCCAACACAATGCAAGTTATGATTTTGCAAACTCACTTGTTTTTACCATAGTCCCCTCCTTGTGGGCTCAAAACGGAGGTTGAAATGGCTCTGTAATTGAAACCTAAGCAAAATGAGTGATCCTAAAGGGATAATTGATAAAAATATTGCAATATTTTCTACTTGCACACCAAATTCCATAGAAACTTGAGCTTGTTCGTGAAGCACACATTCTCCATGTCTTCTCACAAACTCTTCACTGTCAGTCTTCTTCATGAACTCTCTACAACCACACTAGTTGTGATACCATGTTAAGAGAAAGGAGATAAGAAAGAGAGCTCTTAAGGAGAGGAGCAAACATAGATTGAGGCAAGGAAGGATGATCTTCTTCTACTTCTTTTATTACATAAAGAGAATATATAAGAATAACCCAATCAATAATACAACCAATTCAATATATGAAGAGAATACATAATGAAAACCCTAATGTCTGTGAATGAATGAATTGGCAAGAAACAAGTATGCCATCATTGTGGCTAGATAACTGTTTTGAAGATCAATGAAAGTACCCTTGACATATATTAGTGTAACCACTATACATGTCAAAGAAGCAAATATGTGTCATCATTTATCATCACATGTTGAGCTTGATATCTCAACATTCAAGTCTTTGTGTCTATTTGCATATGAGTGACTTCAAGTTTTTGAGAGGTTCATCTATCTGAGTTTAAGCTCATTGTGAGGTTTGTCTCATTGAATAGTGTATATCGTGCATTAAAAATGAACCTTTTGGGGACTTGTATGACTTTGTGACCTACTATGAGATTTATTTAGACCTCAATGCTACCATTGGTTTACTTGCATGTTTTGAGGACTTCAGACATGTCAAGGACAAAAGCGTAAGGTAGTCAAGGTCCTAACATGAGTCAATCTACTTTTTTGAGCTTATTCACCTCCTTAGAGTGGCCATATTAGGAGTGTTTGGACCTAATAGAGGAATCTAGTTGTGAATAAGGAAAAGGGATATTTAAGGCTAAGAGGAGAGTGGTGGGTAGCTAATTGGTACCTCACACTTAGTATCAGAGCTTGTGAGAGAGAAGGGGGGATTTTGAGTGGATAGAATGAAAGTATTCTTGGGATAAATCCATTTCATTTCCTAGGCATGAATTTCAACATCTCAGAGTTCATGCAGTAGTGAGTAGAAGCAAAAAGAGTTGTCTGTCCATTGACATCACATGACCCATCTACTAAGAGAGTTTTATCAATCATGAATCCTAAGGAGACCGAATCTCCCATTGTTGAGGCCAAGCTTGAGTGGCCAGACACTAAGGATATATTAGCTCTTAATGTGAAAGTTTTTGACATGGAGGATAGTGTCAGGATAATCCTTGATGTCAAAAAAATGGAAGTACCGCTAGTAGGGACTTGGATGGAGCATCATCTAATAGGGATGTCAAATGGAAAGTAAAAGATTTGAACCCACTCAAATACCAGAGACATGGCACCATGAAGGCATATGCGATGGAGAACTGGTAAGCAAGTGGGAGCAGTACTTCCACTTATGCAATATAGTAGATGAAAAACAAAACATTTAGTATGCCACATATAGTTTGATGTATCACTCATAGATAGCAGAGAAATATTCAGCAACATAAGATAGAACTAGCCACTCGAGTTGAATTTAAAGTTATTTTTTACAACAACTTTGTTCCACCCGATGACCACACTCTGGCATTGGATGCATGGTTCTTTCTGTCGTAGAGTCAACTCATGATGCATGAGTATCCATATAAGTATAGGGAAATTTTATTAAAGATTCCCGATCAAGTGCTAGACATTCTTCAAGTCCTTAATTTTGTGCATGGACTTCTTAAGATGTTGTGTCCACTGGTGCACAAGGAGCACTATCACACCTTGAACAAAGTTGTAGAATCGGTCTTGGTGTTGGAGGATGGGTGATGCTTATCACCATAATCTACAAGAAAGAAATCACTTGGATGAGGTTTAGGAAACCCACAACTTCAATTCCAGTTGCTAGTAACAAAGTAAATGTATTACAAAATTCTAGTCATGGAAAGAGGAGGGTAGTATCTTCCATGGCTAATAAAGCATTCCAACATTCTAGTTTGACACAACAACAAAAATAGAAGGCTCACTATGAGGGCCTTTGTTATGGATGCCTAGGGTGGCATGCACATTGATTGTTTCCTAAGAAGAAAAAGATTTTGGCATCGATGGTGATGAAGAGATGACACCTTCTTCATCTGGTCCATCATCTTCTTTCGATCTCCATCCTTTGGCTACAATACCGAGATGGATCCTCCATCTAAAATAAAGAAACACATCTTAAATATTAGAATTACCAAGAATGTAACTATTGTGAAATATGTTTTTTTATCTCTAGTTGCACAAAAGAGTTATCAATTTTCCAACACCAAGCTAGCAGTCATGAAAGGGGAGGTAAATGAAAATCCTATGAAGCTTTTGTTTGACATAGGATCCATAAATAATGTCATAAAATCTTTCTATTTAAGAACTTAAGGTAAAGGCAAGCCCATCTAAGTATATCTATAGGGTGGAGTTAGAAAATGGAAAGGGTCTTAAACCTGGGATCGATGAGTGATCAGGTTGCTAGTCTAGATTCAATCTTATAAGGATGAGTTATATTTCAAGATCAGCATGCTGAGAAGATTTGATCTCATGCTCAATAAGCATTGGTATGATATCAAGAAGCTCTTTATTGATTTTGGGATTCATGTATATCAATTCTTGAATAAGGTCTCCCATAGTACCATCCATGGGGAACCAGATATTCAAAACTACAAACAGATGGTTACATCTACGATGGTGAAAATAGAGAGTAACTATCTTTACTTTTGGTATTTGGAGCATAAAGAATTGTTATCTTTAAATATTCAAACTAGCTTGGAATCTCACTTAGCTTCTAAGACAAAACTTGAATTTCAACATTTGTTTCTTTTACATTACCTACATGCTTTTTGCCTCATAAAAATGTGGAGCACATAATCGAGCTTATGTAAGGAGCTCATCCATCAGCAAAAAAGTTGTATCGCATGATTCTTCAAGAGGAGGCAGAAGTACATCATACAATCAAGGAGTATCTCTATAAGGGTTTGATCATATCTAAGTATTCACCTTTTGCAACCCTAATGTTCATCGTTTTCAAAAAGGATTCCTCCTTCCTCCTTCCTCTAGAATCTTTCCTCCTTCCTCTAGAATGTGTATACACTACAAAGCTTTGAATAAAGTAACTATAAAACACAGATATCTGATGCCTCGCATCGATGATATTTTGGATATATGTAAAAGTGGTTATCATCAAATAAGAGTTAAAGATGATCATCAATTACGATCATTGTTAAGATTGTCGGGCTTCCATAAAAAAATCATAGCCAATTATTCACATATAGTTGCACCATTGACATATTTATTATAGAATAGTAAAAGGTTTGTGTAGAGCAATGCAAAGCAAGATCCTTTTGATAGATTGAAACAAGTAGTTTTAGGTGCTCCAGTCTTGTTAGTAGATCCATAAAAACCTTTTGACCTAGAAACTAATGCTAGTGGCATTGCAATTTGTGCAATTTTAATTCAGGGTGGTACATCAGTTGCTTTTGAAACTAAGAAACTTTCTCGATCTCAAAAAAATTAACTTTTCCATGAGCAGGAGATTTATGTTGTAGTTCACGCTTTTGAAAATTTGGAAATATTATTTGTATGGATCCACATTTAAAGTTTACACAAACCATCACACTTTATATTACTTTTGATCCTAGCTTGATCTACAAGGAAGAGAAGCTAGATGGGTAGAGTTAATGCAAGATTTTCACATGGAAATTTTGTATAGAAAAGGTAAGAGCAATACACTTGAAGTTTAGGTAATAATTTGATCCAAGAGATTAAAACCTCACATATTGAGGATGACTAGTATCAGTGTATTGTATGTAAGTTATCATATAATAATGATAATAATTCGTCCTCTGAATTTCAAGTTGGACAAGGTTTGCTTAAAAGAAAGGGAAAGATTTTTGTGCCTAGTTCCTAAGAATGGAAGTTATGAAAGCAAGTCATTTTTGAAAACCATGATGTACCCTATGGAGAACATCCTAGTGTTGAGAAAACTTTACAATTGATTAGATACACATTTTGGTGGCCAAAGATAGTCGGAGGTGTTAAGAATTATGTGAGTCAATGTTTTAAGGGCCAAAAAAACAAGGCTGAGAGGATATTTCCTCCATTTTTGTTACAATCATTGTAGATACCACAATTTTGTTGGGATATTATTTCCATGGATTTCATAATGGGCTTACGTAGGAAACCACATCAAAAGATTGCTATCATTATAGTGGTTGATTGATTGAGTAAAATGGCACACTTTATTCCTATTGAGGAGACAGTGGAAGCTTTGAAATTTGTAGAATTATTCATTTAGCATATCTTTAGGTTACATGGTTTAACTAAGTCCATAGTTCCATAAAAGGATGTTAGATTCACATGAAGTTTTCAAAACATGTGTTTACCAAGTTACAAGCTCAACTCAAGATGAGTAGTGGAGAGCATCCATAGACATATGGTCAGATCGAAAGACTAAATCAGATACTGGAAGATATGGTATGGGCATATGTTTCAAAAAAGCAAATAGATTGAGATAGTTTCCTTCCTTTAGTAGATTTTTCTCATAATAGTTTGAAGCATGAAACTATTGAGTTGGCACCTTTTGAGTTGATTATCATTATGTTCCACACATTCAAGCTACCATAGGACTATAGAGAAAATCTCCCAATGCTCCACATTTTCTCACAAATATGCAATCTAATTTAAAGAAAGCACAATCCTATCTTCAACAAGTTGTTGAGAGGGTTAAAGACTTTGTAGACAAACATTGCACACCATGAACCTTCCAAGAAGGTGATCGTGTGTTCATATAGATTCCACAAAATTCTTCATGCATTATGTCGAAAACCCAAGTTGTCAGTTAGATTTTGTGGAACTTGGACAATAACCAAGAAGATTAGTGATGTTGCTTACAAGTTATAGTTACCAGATGACTGTAAAGCTCAACCAGTTTTCCATGTTGGCAAGTTGAGACAATACATTTCTTGATATGAGAATTGTATAGATGTTCTGGTTATTTTAGGAGATAGAACATTTGAGCTAGATGTTTATTTTAGAGCTTTGGATAAAAGGTAATGGGAGTTTTGAAATCACATTGTACCAGAATATTTAGTAGCGTGAACTAGCCATCCACTCACTTGCTACTTGGGAATCAGAAGCTCTAATTCACAAACATTTTCCCTCCTTCATCATTGAGGAAAATGATTTCTAGAAGGGGGATGGAGTGTTAGATTTATTTAGACCTTCATTGTATACCATTTGTCTATGTTCATTGTTTGAGGACCCTAGGCAGACCAAGGACCAGAGATTGGGGGAACGTAAACCCTATCATGAGACCATGTTCTTTTGTGATGTTATTCCATAGTGGACATATGAGGTGTACTTGGAACTTATAGAGGATTCTAGATGTGCATAAGCGCAAGGTCAACATTGGGAGGAGAGTGACACATAGCCTTCCATAACTCTAACACATAATTATTTTTGTATATTGTACAATTAGTGATATCATCGTATAGTGTGGTCCTTAGCTACTTTTTCATGCTTTTAGCATGAACTTCACTCAAACTACAAGAGAAAGAAATTCCTAGGAGTAAACCAAAGAAATATAAACTTTCTCACTTATAGATAGGATGAGTATAGCTCTTCATTATGAAAATTATTTGAATTCATGTAGATAAATGAAGAGCTATACTCAACCTACCTATTATCCATGTTTGATGGTTAAGAAACTAAATGAAGTCAAGCATGATAGATCAAAACATCTTGGATCATCATATCCATGGTCGTGATATTAAGATCTATGTTAAGAGATTATTTTATTTTTTAAAGTATGGGCATAGGATCCATCAAATTATTTAGATTTAACTCAAGAAACATTTAGTTTTCGAATTGTGAGTATTCAAACCACCAAATTGATGGGATTTTAGTATAGACCTTTGGGCTACATATCAACGGATGCTCAAACTAGAAAGTAGTGGATCTTTGGACCATAAATGAATGGCCGCTAGATTAAAACCAATGTTTCTTCACATCATCTAGACTCCATGTATTTTGAGTATAGCCATCCTTTTGATTTTTCTTTGCTCCCCATGTTTGCTCAGGGATAGAAAAGTTTGCAAATCAAATTTTTTTTATGCCTCTTTGACTTGTCTTTTTTGGAGAGGTTTATTAATCTTACCCATCGGAATATAAGGGGACGGAGGTGAAGAGTGCACATGCAGAAGCAAAAAAACTAAAATATGTACTCACAATGAAAAGAGCATGAAACTAAAAGGAGTGAGTAGACCACGAAATGGGAAAGATCACATATGGATTAGAGTGAGCTTGTCAAGAGCATAGAATGAGCTCTCAAGATTCTAATCGTATGAAATTGAAGAGATGGCCTCCTTATATAGATTTGGAGAGGATCCCAAAATACATCCAATGTGGGACAAGTTTCTTGAAAGGAGAATAAGTACAAGAAAGAAGCAAAATGGCAAGTCTTCCAAATACAACTAGAGAGATACAAAAGTGAAGATGCACTCATAGACATGAACTAGAAATAAAGTTATAACATGGAAACTAGAATGAAACTAGAATATAGAACACTTCTCCAACATTAGATACTAAGCCCATTCTTTATGCAATGTTCTATTTATCAATTCACGCTCACAAAGAATGTTGACCAAAGATAGGATTATGAAGGAGAAAGATTCAATACCTTGACCTTAGAGGTAAATTATAGAAACAAAGAACTTTGTAAGACTTCCTTTATAAGTTTTGTAATGTAGGAATGGGAGCAGCTTCAATAATCTTAATATGTATGTTTTGAGACCTTTTGTGGTGGAAACATCTAAGTACAAACAGATTCCTATGTAAATTTGTAATATCACCAAGGGACTGAGTGATCTCTCAACTATAAAAAGTTTTTTTTCCTTATAGGTGGACACATAGATCATTCTCATTGACATTTTGTGGGGTGCTACTCTTTTTTATTCTTGTTTTATTAATTTACACATTAGATGGTGAATGATCAAATTTGAATATCCCCTCTTCTATAACAAAATAGAGACCTCTAGAAGCTTAAATACACAATGATTTGAAAGCCAAATGTTTTTTTACATAAATCTCATTGGCTTATATGTTGATAATCCAAGGGATTAAAGGCTTACTCATTTAAAACCCAAAATCCCACAAGCTTTATGACCTAAAATTTTTCTTGTCAAAGAATGTGCTCGACATCCTTGGACACCATAGCGTTTTGAAAAACATACCAGAATTGACGAATTTCATGCACCTTTTACTTACTTCTAATTAGTGTATGATCACAAAATCATGGTTAAATACATGAATGTGGTAGAATCAAATTATTTTTTTACAAAGAAGATCCCATCACATTCATGATCTTTAACTTTTGATCATGAAAAAATATAAAGCATAAAAATTATTTTTAAGGTAGCAAGATTATGAGCTTAAGGTCCAAAACTTCATACATGCCACAAGTTATACCATGATTTTGGATCCTATGACTATAACATAATTCAACTATTGTATCATTCTCCATGAAGTACCTTTTTTGTATATTTTTTAGTAGAAACAGCATAGGTGTGCTTCTAGATGTTGAAACACATATGGTTGTAAAATTATTATAGCATGATTATGTACTAAGAGAAGAATTTTCTTACTTTATTGATGTTAGACCATGAGCTAGACTACTATTATCAATATTGGTGAACATTGCAACATATTGGGGAACAAGGTTCTCCTATACCCACATATGTGTTGGTAAAGCCTGACTCTTGACCATACACTTCACCATCTCCATGAGTGACCTATTCTTCCTTTCAACAACTCCATTCTATTGGGGTGTATATGACACTATACACTGATGTTTTATCTCACGTTCAGTCAGAAATGCATTAAAATCAAAAGACATATATTCCATGAAGTACCTTCTTTGTATATTTTTTAGTAGAAACAGCATAGGTGTGCTTCCAGATGTTGAAACACATATGGTTGTGAAATTATTATAGCATGATTATGTACTAAGAGAAGAATTTTCTTACTTTATTGATGTTAGACCATGAGCTAAACTAATATTATCAATATTAGTGAAGATTGCAACATATTGGGGAACAAGGTTCTCCTATACCCACATATGTGTTGGTAAAGCCTGACTCTTGACCATACACCTTGCCATCTCCATGAGTGACCTATTCTTCCTTTCAACAACTCCATTCTATTGAGGTGTATATGACACTATACGCTGATGTTTTATCCCACATTCAGTCAGAAATGCATTAAAATCAAAAGACATATCCCCCCCCTCGATCAGAATGGAGGGTGCCCATTTTACATGATGATAGATTTTCAACCCAAAACTAGAAACTGTTTGAAGCACATAAACACTTTGGACTTTGATTTCAATGGATATACCCATGCATGGCTGGGAAAATCATCAATGAAAGTCACGAAGTAAAGATAGTCCCAAAAGAAGGCATCTACATAGGACCATAGACATCATTATGAACAAGCTACAATTTTTGAGTAGCTCGAACTGAACCATCTTTGGGAAGGAGGATGCTACATTTTGCCCAAAATAGAGCCTTCACATACATGTTTACCAGGTGCCTCAAGTTTGGGCAAAGAGGATATCATTTTAGATTTCTACAGGTGTAGCAAACAAGCATAATTCAAATGACCAATGTGTGCATGCCAAAGCTTTGCATCTAACATAGCTTGAGAATCTTGAACTCCACATGCTGAATCATTCATAGATTTTGCATAATCTATGAGCTTATACATCCCGTGACATAAAATGCCAGAAGTGATAATGATGTCTCCATTTGATAGATCATGAACTGTACATCTGTCATCAACAAATTTCACGACCAAGCCCATCTTGGCTAATGCTGAAAATGATAACAGATTTTTCTTGATCCCTGGCACAAATAAAGCATCTAACAATGTAAAAGAACTACCATCAATAGTAGTCAAAATTATCTTACCAACTCCCATAGCAGGATAAGAGGAGTTGTTAGCGCATGTGACAGTATTCCCTGTAGGGGCAGGCTAAAGTGAAGTGAAGAAATTACATTGCAAGGTAATATGTTTGGTTGCCCCACTATCAAAGTACCAAACATATGAGTCTACTACACACATACACTGTTCATGTGAAGATGGGTCATAATTGCAGACAGTACTAAATGCCTATTCTTCATTCTGCACAAGATTAGAAGACTCTATTTTGGGTGTAGAGGTCTCTACAACAACCATTCCAGCCTCTTTCTTTCTTGCCTCCTTTGTAGCGTGTATTGGAAAACTCTTTATGAAATGATCATTTCCTTTACATCATTTGCAAAACAATTTCTGCTTTTTTGTTTTCTTCTCGTCTCGATCATCCTTCTTTGATTGTGCAGAATTAGCAGATTTTTGCTTACTAACACAAGAGATCCATTTACCTTTGTCCTTCTAACTAGCCAGGTAAGTTTGATGTGCAACCCACATAATGGACCAATTCTACCTAGATTGATCTTCCTATAATAGAATAGAGAATAACTCTTCAAATGTTAAGGCATTTGGATTTCCTTCCATCATCAATCAAAGAGTAGAAGCAAAACTCTGATATGGAACTGGAAGACCATTCAGAACAGTCTACACAAATGAACTGTCAGGCAAGACTTCATCAGTAGAAATCAACTACTCCTTCAAATCTTTGATCTTTGTCAAAAAATAATCCATGGAATCTCCTTCATTCATGTGCTCTCTCTTCAACTCTTTTTGGAGGTAAGAAACTTAAGCCTCATTCCTTGCCTGGTATAAGGTGGTAAGTGTATCCAAGCATCCTTTGTTGTTTTGCGAGAGCAAATGTGAGGAATAATGGCACATTTGATAGACAACACTATCAATGCATGTGCTTGAGCATCTCTACCATCCCAATGAATTTGCTTTGCAATAGGTGCAAGAGGAGCCACAACACAAACAAGAACATGAAGAATATTTCCATCCATAGTCCTTTTGCAATAAATACATGAAACATCATATAATCCCATAATGGGTAATCGATACCATCCAAATTATCCTCAACAACCAACATATGGAATACATCACTACTTTCAGCCATGGCCATTGACTAAAATACCTTGATGTAGAAAAATGACTATATCTCAAAACATTGAACAGAACTACCTTGTTGAGTTATGCTAAACTTGTAGCAGACTTTGAGACGCTTATATTAGCGAACCGAGACCTATATATATCTTTGGCACAAAAAGATGAAATTTACATAGGCACTGTGATAGTGTGTTTGGAGGGCGAAAACAGTTGAGATCGCGATTTTGAAACCACATAACGAATCTGTTTTTAAATCCTAATCGCCCTAAGTATGCTCACCAAATTTAATGCGATTTTTGAGACTGTGAAATGAAGGGGGTGCCGACGATGCCTTAGATGAAATGACGACTTGTTATGATACCAATTATTGGAGTTTGAGGTCTACAAAAACATGCGAACAACACAAGGAAGAAGAAGTTTGGAGCACAACACACAAAAAAACATAAAAGGACATCTCTTGGTCTTCCAAAGGTTGTTTTTTCAATAATATGTCTTGCAGAAAAAATTCAATTTGATTCCATTGATATTGACTACTGAATTGTTTGAAATTTTGAAAGATAAGCTTCATAACGAGCCAAAATATACTGAAATCAACTACCCAAAGTAGAAGCTACATGCATTGGAAGGTAGCATTTTATTGGAAAGTCATCAATTGGAAACATTTTTGGAAGAGGCAAGTTTGCAAGGACACCAAATGGTATTTGGGAAGATTCCTCAATCTTGATGGATATACATTCTTAAAAAAAAAGTGAGATCATACTAATACAAAAATAATTAGAAATTGAATTTAATATAGATACCTTGGGAGAGACATATTTTCCCTCTCCATGGCTTGGGAAAGGTTTAGAAAAAAAGACTTTGAAATGGATATTGAAGATGGTACCATGGGGTGGAGGGCTGGAGGACTCCAAAGGTATGTGCTTGTTTGTTATACTTTATGGAATAATCGAAGGTTAAATGGATTTTGATGCCTTGAGGTTTTTAATGTGTTTTGTGTTTTGATTTAGCAAGTGAAGATTCATGAGGGTGCGAACGCGCATGGACTATCTATATAATCCACAAAATAAATTCATTCTTGTTAGTTGTGATGTTGTTTTTGTGGAAGATGCAATTCAACCCTTAATTTCATGTGAGGGTGTCAACGCGCATGGACTATCTATATCATCCACAAAATAAATGCATTCTCGTTAGTTGTGATGTTGTTTTTGGGGAAGATGCAATTCAACCCTTAATTTCATGTACCAAGGAGACATCATCTAGCTCAAAGGATGTGTATGAAACTTTGACCTCTTTTTATAAGTGGACATTCAAATGGTGCTCCTAGTGAGGAACTTTCTCAGCCTTTACATGTTTGAATTGATGATGTAGATTATTATATTTTTTATGCAAATTTACATGATGCACTTATTGATGAGAGAGCTCACATTGCTAAGGCAAAAATATGCTCAAATGATTGATGCAGACTGTTGGAGTTAGACATCTGCGGAAGCACGCGAACAACACAAGGAAGAAGAAGAAGCTTGGAGCACAACACACAATACTGAATGTATTACCACTAGAATGTACAAAAATAAGCAACCCGTTAGGGCTATAGGCATACATACAAGGGGGGGGGAACCTCCTAAAGAGGGAAAAAAGTGCCCCGATGGTCCTAGTGTGTTCACACACATCACTACCTAAATATATCAACATATCCCCCTTGGGAGTGATGCGGTGAACAAGGATCTGGAACTCATGTATACGAAAGTGCCAAGCTATGCAGAATCAATCCACAAAAGGAAGTAAGCCCAAAGCTTTTTAGAAAACTTCAAACTCCTCCCTAGGCAAAGCCTTTGTGAAAAGGTCTACAATGTTCTCCTGCGTGGGCACATATGCCAAGCTGATCTCTCCAGTAGAGAACCTCTCCCTGACATAATGATAATGCACCTCAATGTGCTTAGTGCGAGCATTGAACACAGGGTTCCTTGCAATCTCCAACGCGCTCTGACTGTCAATGACAATGGTGGTGGCAGAAGACTGACCAACACCCAAATCAGCCATAAGGCATATGAGCCACACACACTCAATAGTCGTTGTGAAAGTTGCCCTATACTTAGCCTCACAACTAGAAGTGGCCACAATAGGCTGCTTCTTACTCAGCCAAGATATGCATGAGCTACCAAGCATGAGGCAAAAACCACTAGTGGACACACGAGTGTCATAGAAACCAGCCCAGTCAGAGTCAGAAAAAGCATGCAAATCTTGCGGTAGTGATCCCCCCTTGGGATAAAACAACCCAAGTAGTCAGGTACCACTCAAGTAGCGAAAGATGCGCTTAACCGCCTGCCAATGCTTGACACCCAAGCAATGCATAAACCTGCTCATTTGTGAGACAGCAAACTGAATATCTGGCCAAGTAATGCATAAGTAAATCAAGCATCCAACAACCTGTTGATAGAGAACAACATCAAATGCATCTCCAGCATCATGAAGACTCAATCGTAAACCTGTCTCCATAGGAGTGGCAATAGGTTTACATTCTTCAAGGCCAAAATGCTGCAATAATGTGTCAATATATTTCATTTGACACAAATCCATTCCACCATCAACATGCATAAACTGAATGCCCAAATAATGATGCAAACACCCCGATATAGACATCTCAAATGAAGCATGTAAATCAGCCTTGAAATCAGCAATATGCTTCTCATGAGGACCTATGAGCAGCATGTCATCAACATACACCACAATGATCAAAAGTACATCATTAGCACACTTAACATATAAGGTGCTTTCACTTGGACTGTTCTCAAAACCATGTGAAATCAGATAGGCATGTATCTTTTCATACCAAGCATGTGGTGCTTGCTTTAAACCATATAATGCCTTCTTTAACCTGCACACGTGGTTTTTATGCCCTTTCTGCACAAAGCCACGGGGCTGAAAAACATACACTTTTTCATGCAAGTCACCATTCAGAAATGTTGTTTTAATGTCCAACTGATGTACATTCCAATCATGATGAGTTGTAGGTGCACAGATCGTATGAACAGTAGTCATTTGGCAAGTAGGTGCAAAGGTTTTGTCAAAAATCAATGCCTCTTTCCTACGCATAACCCTTTGCAACAAGCCTAGCCTTATACATGTCAACTGTTCCATCAAGTTTACACTTCAGCTTGTATACCCACTTAGTTCCAATGGCCTTCTTGCCAGGAGGCAAGTCACATAAAGACCAAGTACCATTTTTCATAATAGCATCATATTCAGGGCATTGTAGCCATCCAATGTTTAGAATTTTGTGCTTCATCAAACGAAATAGGTTTGGTCTCATCACAGAGACTAGATGCAGCCATATCATAGCAATCTGATGCAAAAGAGGCACTATGAGAGCTTGAACAAGTACGGTATGACAGAGGTGCATCTAATTTGCTATCATGCAAAGTCTACACTAGCCACTTTCGCATAGCTTTTGCCTCCTCAATATCATCTCCCTCATCAACAAGTGCATCATGCAAATCTGCATCAGAAATGGAATGATCTGCATCATCACATGGCTGAGAAGTTGTCTTGTTAGGACCAGCACTAGATTGTCCACCTGTAAAAAGAGGCAGCCAAGTATCATGCATGTCCTTGGAGCTAACAGATGTCTCCTTCATACATGAAAGTAAAGGCTGAATAGCATCTTCCACAAAAACAACATCACAGCTAACCAAAATGCGTTTAGTCTGTGGATGATACAAACCATGGCCTTTGCTTTCAAAATTATACCCAACAAAAATACATTTTACTTCTTTATCATCCAATTTCTTGCGATGTTGTTCAAGCACAAATGCATGTGCCAGACAACCAAAAAGACACAAATGAGCAACAGATGGTTTGCGATCATCCCAAGCCTCATATGGACTGATAGACTATAGTGATTTAGTGGGACACTTGTTAAGTACATATGCTTCACATATGACAACCTCAAGCTAGAAATTATGTGATAAAGCCTGGCTTTTGACCATACACCTCACCATTTCCATGAGTGACCTGTTCTTTCATTCGGGAACTCCATTTTTTTGAGGTGTATACGGCACTATACATTGATGTTTTATCCCACGTTCATCCAGAAATGCATTAAAGTTAGAAGACATATATTCCCCCCCTCAATCAGAATAAAGGGTGCCCATTTTACATGTTGATAGATTTTTAGCCAAAACCAAAAACTGTTTGAAGCACATAAACACTTCGTACTTTGCTTTGAGTGGATGTACCCATGCATGCCTAGAAAAATCATCAATGAAAGTCACGAAGTAAAGATAGTTTCCAAAAGAAGGTGTCTGCATAGGACCACAGACATCACTATATACAAGCTGTAATTTCTGAGTAGCCCCAACTAAACCATCTTTTGGAAAGGGGAAACCCTACATTTTGCCCAAAATATAGCCTTCACAGACATGTTTTCCGGGTTCCTCAAGTTTGGGCAAAGAGGACACCATTTCAAATTTCTGCAAGCATAACAAACTAGCAAAATTCAGATGACCAAAGCATGCATGCCAAAGCTTTGCATCTGACATAGCTTGAGAATCATGTTCTACACATGCCGAATCATTCATAGATCTTTCATAGTCTATGAGCTTATACAGCCCATGACATAAAATGCCAGAAGCAATAATCATGTTTCCATTTGACAGATCATGAATTGTACATCTGTCATCAACAAATTTCACAACCAAGCTAATCTTGGCTACTGTTGAAACTGATAATAGATTTTTCTTGATCCTTGGCATAAATAAAGCATCTCACAAGGTGAAAGAACTACCATCAGTAGTAGTCAGAATGATTTTACCAACTGCCATGACAGGATAAGAGGAGTTGTTAGCTCATGTGACAGTATTCCCTATAGGGGCAGACTCAAGTGAAGTGAAGAAACTATGCTAGGAGGTAATATGTTTGTTTGCCCCACTATCAAAATACCAAACATCTGAGTCTACTACAGACATACATTGCTCACGAGAAGATGGGTCAAAACTGCAAACAATAGTAGATACCCATTCTTCATTTTGCACAAGATTAGCAGACTCTGTTTTCGGTGTAGAGGCCTCTACAACAACCATTCCTGCCTCTTTCTTGTTTGCCTCTTTAGCAGCCAGTTTTGGACATGTTCTACCTAGACTGATCTTCTTGCAATGGAACAGAAACTAACTCTTCAAATGACATGGCATTTGGATTGCCTTTCATCATCAAGCAAAGAGTAGAAGCAAAACTCTTATATGAGTCAAGAAGACCATTCAGAATGTTCTGCACAAGTGAGCTATCTGGTATAACTTCATCAGCAAAAATCAATTTTGCCTTCAAATCCATGATCTTTGTTAGAAAATTGTCAACAGAATCAGCTTCATTCATATCCTCACTCTCCAATTGTTTTCGGATGTAAGCAACACGAGCCTCATTCCTAGCTTGGTACAATGTGGTAAGTGTATCCCAAGCATCCTTAGCTATTCTGCAAGAGCGAATGTGAGGAAAATGGCATGTTTGATAGACAAGGCTATCAATGCATGTGCTTGAGCATCTCTGCCATCCCAACAGATCTTCTCTACAGTAGGTGCAGCAGAAACCATAGCACGAACAAGAATCTGAAGAATATCAGCATCTTCAACGCCATCTGCATCAACTTCAATGCCTGTATTTGCATGTGTAATTGGATGTTTTTCAACACCCTACACAATGTTCCATAGTCCTTTTGCAGCTAATACATGTTGCATCATATAAGCCCACAATGGGTAATTGGTACCGTCCAACTTATCCTCAACAAGCAACATGCAGAATACATCATTGCTTTCAACCATGGCCATTGACTGAAATACCCTGATGTCGAAAAATGATTGTATCTGAAAAAGTTGAACAGAACTACCCAAACGAGTTCTGCTAGACCTATACCAGAATTCAAGATGCTTATACTAGCGAATCGAAACCTGTATATATCTTTGGCAAAAAAAGACAAAATAGCCTACACAAGCGCTACAATAGTGCGTTCGGAGGCCAAACGAGCTCAGATAGCAAATTTGGCACCACAAAACGAAGTAGTTTTGATCTCTGAAACACCCTGAGTATGCTCACCAAATTTCGTGCAAATCTGAGACTATGACTGGAGGGGTGTTGACGATGCCCTAGATGAAGCGGCGACCTGCTCTGACACCAATTGTTTTAGTTAGACGTCTGCGGAAGCATGCAAACAACATAAGGAAGAAGAAGAAGATTGGAGCACAACACACAATACTGAATGTATTCCCACTAGAATGTACAAAGATAAGTAACCCATTATGGCTATAGGCGTATATACAAGCTGGGGGAAAAGAACCTCTTAAAGAGGAAAAAAAGTGCCCCAACAGTCCTAGTGTGTTCACACACATCACTACCTAAATATATCAACACAGACTTTGAGAGATAGCAAGCTAGATGCATCTTTGTCATATCATACTTCTTCACGCTCTCAAATGATTTACCTGAAGAATCGTATGTAATTCAACCTTAAGGATTTTTGTAGAACGGGCATGAAAACATAGTACGTACGTTGAAAAAAGCATTGTATGAAGTGAAACAAGCACCACGTGCTTCGTATGAAAAGATACATGCCTACTTGCTAGCACATGGATTTGGGAACAATCCAATACAGAGCACCTTAGGCATATGTATTAGCTCATCAGGTAATAACTCGAGACAATCAATGCTTGTACTAGCAGTACATTAGTGTTTAGTTAGATTATGGTTTGACTTATCATAATTAGGTTTTATTCTTTTTTTAATCATCATAGATATTTATCTGCTCAAGAAGGCTTGAGGTGATCATATTAGCATGCAACATTCTGAGATTGTTCTTCATCATATCTCTAGATACAAATATTTGGTCGACCCTGGAGATCAGAGAAACCTCCATGTAAATGGCATATCCTTGTATTGTAAAATCACATGTGGATAATTTTTTTCCATAAAGTTCATCTACGTCAAAAGGAAGCATAAGGCATTGCTTCTGGATTCATATAAGGCAACGTATAGTCATACCTTAGGTTTAAAAGCATTCAAAGTATTTTCATAACCAAAGTCTTTTTTTAATCTTGAAAAAGATTCTAAGAGAGAAAATTAGGTGCATTCCATCTCAATAACTGATATTGCCAAATAAATTGAGATTTTTGCATTGGGTTTATGTGGATTCAAATCAGATCAATTTCACATCATTGATATTAGCACATCTAAATTGGACAAGGTCACCTTTGATTTCAAATCATTAAGCAAGTTTGAAGTCTTCAAACATAAAAATCAACAGGTTTTGATTTCATATTTAAAAATATATTTGAACAACTCAAAGGTGAATTTTCTATGGAATTACTCAAAATAATATATGTTCAAGAGTCTTTTATTCTAACAGAGGGCTCAAAACTAATTAAAGATGTTAGAAATAAGAGTAGTGTCATCAAAGAAGTTCAAGGATTTTGATTTCCACACATGGAAAAACAATCTAAAATATTTACCCATGAACCAAAATCTTTATGAGGCTATCCAGATATTTGAAAACCAATCTATCTCTAAACATCTAAACAATTTTAAAATTCATATATTGCAATTGGATTCTATTGGTTTTGCTATCACAAATGACATATAGTGATAATCTTATTGAAGACCTTACTATCGTCATATGAAATTTTAGTGACTGTGATATAAACATTGCATGCTCCAACACTTGAAATAGTTATGAATGCACTTAGGTAAGAGGAACTGAAGAAATTCTCAACAAGTGAACTTTATGAAGGTGCATTTTCAATGAATTCAAGGAAGAACTCAAAAAACAAATGCAAGCATTGTGACAATGATAATCATGATTACTCACCATGTTTTAATGTTCATCTGGCAAGATTTGTGGTTTGCTACAAAAAGAAGGAAAGGTCTAATGCAATTGAAGAGATTTTTACTCAACAAGAGGAGTCTTTAATCGAATAATTTTCTATAGGAAGAAAATTATAACTATGTGTTTTAGACAGCCTTCACTTCAAGTTTAAGTCTCGTAAATTGAGATTTGTATCTATAGATCCAACTATGATTCTATGCTTTTTAGACTTTATACATGCACATCTTCCATAGTAGAGTTTGCTTATGATAAGAGGACTCATAAGATGATTAGTATGCTCAATTTTGAGATGAACTATGGCATAAATCCTATCACTTCCAATGACATAGGAGCATCAAGGAAATTTTTTAGTGCTTTAAAGTCTCTAGCTTATCTCGAAGGAAATTTATAAATAGATAAAGCCAAGATGTAGCAAGTTGTTGATATGACTAAAGAATATGTCGACAAGAAGGCTGTTATAGTAATTTAATGAAGGAGATAAAGATCTTCTTCAAGTGTGAGCTAAGTCTATTTCATTAAGGTATGGTGGGTCTTTGAAGATAGATGAAAATCTTAGAAATGGTACAAACCGATTAGAGATTACTCCATATTGGAGAATCCATCCGAGGTTTCATGTTGGTAAGTATAATCTTAACAACATCAATTAACATGGAGTCTTATGTTTCATGTTAGAACAACTATATAGAAGTGCATTAGCATTTCATCAAGAAAAAAATGTTAGCATGTGATATTATCTTGTTTATGTGATAAAAGATGGAAAGGCTATTAACATATGTACAAAGCACTTCGAGTAGAGAAAATAAAAACATCGTGTATAATGTTGTACAAGAGATTATATAAGCTAGAGTGTTGAGATATCAAGCTCAAGGCATGATGCATCAAGGTGATATTGTATTTCTTTTCACACATCTTTGGCACATGTGATGGATATGTGGAAATGTTCCAAGTGTATTTTTGTTGTGCTTTATTGAGGTATATTACTTATGGAGAGTGATGGTATGCATATCTTTCCAAATCACTCCTTAGTTTTTTATAAAGTTTTCCTTATATACTTCCCTTTATAAATAGACTATCTTATCATGTTGTAGCCTTTTGTAGAGAAAAACAAGAAGATTGTTTATGCCTCCAATCTTTTATGCTCCCTTCTTGTTTATGAGTGTGTGCGAGTAGAAGAGCTATCTCCTCGTATCCCTTCGTCTTGACACTTATGACATCAATGCGTTCGCGGTATCATGATTGTCCCCTAAATAGTGTTTGTCATAATTACTTGTGGCATGACACCTTAGCAAGCATTAATCCACTATATAATTCTTTGATATATCATCATTCACTAAAAGTACTACATCAAACATTGATAATCTATATGTCACATGCATGTAATAAAAAAACACCAATAGCAAAGGCTCAAACACTCTTCAATGACCACAAAAGAGGACGCATTGGCCTTATCTTTCTCTTAAAATATATCATGTTCAATTGTCTTGCCTCCTTCCTTCTTATTACTTGCATTCTTTTTTGTTTGTTGCTTTTTCTTGTGATGTTTGCAATTTTGATTCTTGTGAGATTCTCTACTATTACATAACACGTCGTATCATGTTTCTTACCTTTCATTTTGATTGTATTCTGCTGCCCTACGTTGCCCATTAGATATGATCTCTTCATGAAGGGTGGAATCCTTCACACCCAAATAATGATCGCATGATGTTTGGCATGCCATTCCTTCAAGATATTATCGCTCTATCAGCTGTATGCCTTCAAATTTTGAATGGTTCACGCCAAAAGATTCGCTCATTTCTTTTGCATTAATGCATGAGGTTCTTCCCTGTTTTAAACAGAAATTCATTTCCATCTCATGTAAAACCCTCCTCGCAAGGAAAAGCTTCAAGAGAACATCAAGTAACACCCTCCTTGCAAGGAAAAACTTTACATCAACAAGTAAAACTTTTGTAGACATCAAATTTTTTTTTAACTCAATGTATCAATAAACCTCTATATATGAACTACATCCAACGATCAAGACTTCTACCATGAATTCGTGCAATAGCGACCTGTACTAAGAGAATTGTAGTTTATTTTGATTCCAAAAACATCTACAAGTCAGTATGTAAAATGAAGCTTCATTTCTGCAAAAATGTCACATTTCCACGAGCTTGCAATTAATTGTCTAAAAGCCCATGTGAATTATCTCAAAGGCCTACATGAGGCCTCAAATACTCTGATTGAAATTTACGCACATCAAGCTCTACAAGCTCTCTGAAGAACATTTCACTTCAACAAGCTCACACCAAGATTCATGCAAAACAAAGATCGCCATCAAGAATCGCTCTCTTTCATGAACTAGGGCGATGAGTGTGTGAAAATGGTAAAGCAATAGTAGAGATACGAAATGAGAAGACTAGTTAAGTATTCTTAACACAAGGTGGATAAAGGAAGTATTAAAGTATGTGACGTGTTGTTTCAAGTGAACTATAATGTATCAATGTTGGTTCTTGATTAGTCTTCAATCACACAACACGTGTACATTAGATTGAATTTTACTACCTGAGCACTTATATATACGCTATAACTTGACTTTTGCAGCCTTTCCCCTAATAATAATAATCAGTCATATTAAGTGAAAAATAAAAATCGAATGAAAAATCACTATTCTTTGGAACGTTACTACAAGTTCCAATGACTTGCAAACATCTAAAAATCTAGATACTGTCAAATGATTTCTCATTTCTCTCTTTACGTCAAAGCTGAAGTAATGCAGAAAACAGACAATACATACAAGGAACTATGTTCATAGCTTTCTTGATGGATGAAGAATCTTTCTTTTCACATAAACAACCCGTTATTTTGTGCCAATGTACACATGCACATCTGCACATCCAGCACACGAGAAAAAGATAACAATACTAGACATGAAGATGATGACAAAAATAAGGAAGACAAGTGTGACAATAACAAACAACATTATTATAGAAAAAAGAAACTTGCTTTCATTTTAGAAGTGAAAACTTACGCACCCCAAAAGCCAAAAGGGAGAATTTATGGTAACTGATGTATTTAAATGACTAAGAAAAAGCAAGATTTCAAAGGTCCATGACATATGCCCTTGATATTTCAGCAGTGTTTCTTCCTGTACCATGGAAAAGAAACCAAGGAGAGCTCCACTTGCTTCCTGGACCTTCAAAATGCTTGACAAATTTAAGCTTAATTGTCAACAAGGTGCAAGTAATGAAACTCAAATGTTCTTTGGCTCTATGAGAATCCCTGCTTGGTTAAAACCCTTAGTTTTGTTTTACCCACTCCTTGACGCAAAATCTAGAGAGCGTTGATTAATTTCTTCATGTCGCTCCTCTTCCTTAGATTAGGCTCCTTCAAAACCCTCTCTGTAAGTACTTGCTTAAGCCGGCACATAGATTGCCTAACCTGCAAGAATAACATTAACTGTCAAGTGAAGGAAAGCCTGACCTTAACAATGAAGGGTTGAAATCATCTAATGTCCTACAAATAAAAAGAGCAAGGAAACCTTTAAAATAGCAATAAGCTTTTGAGAAGATATGATTCACCCTATATCATGTGGCAGGCAAAAAATGGAAAAAAAGGGAGAAAGAGAAAGAAGAAAGGTGAAGGGAGCCAGGAAATTGAATAAAAAACAATACATCGAAGGATGATCATCCCTGTGCCCATATTGATTGCTCATTTGAGCATTCCAATGCTTAGAAAACCCGTGTAAATGGAACTTCAAAACAACAATCCCCATTGTTGCTAAACAACATATCTAGGTGATCATAATTTTGTCCAAATAAGCCCATAAAGCATCTTGATAGCTCTGCATAAGTGAAACCGTAGCTCACACAACAAAAAATTCGGTAAGGTTTCTCTCTTTTTTCCCCATTTCAGGTGATAGTATCTGTCCTTTATTTTGTAATTCCCTTTTCCGAACATTTCATTTTGTTCACAATCACAACAAAATGCGCTGCATTCTCTCAACTAATATTGGGACTGTTGATTTTTACACGTTGATTTTTTGGCCCACAATCAATATAGAGACAGAGAAAATAGAGACAAGATGAAGAATAGACAAAACATGAGAGCAATAGGAGCCATGCTCCAAATATATTCATTACATTTCACATTGAAGTACATGAAGCTACAAGATAGTGTAGAGAATATGCAAGAGATACAGACTCTCCATAACTCCAAAATCTCCAAAGCTAAAGATGATCTCCTCCAAATAGATAAGCTCCAACCTGCTGCACACCTTCTCGAAGATTAAGAAGACAACTCCACCTCTCCAAGTTGAAGGGAACACACTCTCCAACACAAGCTCAAGAATAGCTCTCCAAACATGATGGTTGATAGCTCTCACAATAGTGTTTATATAGACTAGCAAGCTTTGGCATACAATTGTCATGAAAAGCCAAAAAGCTGTGTTTATTTTTTTGGTCGAAAAAACTAACAAGACTTTTGTTATTCTTGGATATGCTAAGTTTAGGGCCGCTGCTTTGCTTGGAAAACAATGTCATGTTGAGGGTATAAACACTAATTTTCAAAAATGGTCAAGATGGTCAAAAAATATTATTTCATATTCTTATAGATGTTCAGAAGAGCTATCTAATGATATATAACACGTGATCATCTGAGACCTAAAAGATATTCAAAATGCAAACCCTAATTTCCTGAAATTGTACTTTTCAAAAGCAAGTTACCTCAAATGGTTCAGGACATCATGTATATTCCAAAAAGCAGGTTATTCCAGAAAATAGGTTCAATATGCCCCATCAAAACCCATTCGTAATCCCCATCAAAACCCATCATAACCCATCAAAACCAAACACAAAAATAACGGAAAAAGTTAACAGAATTGCGATATTGGGCTTTTTGGTACTCTTTCACAAAATCTGCCACAAGGGCTGCTAAAACTATCTAATGACCTCAAGGGGGGCACACAAATTATCTTGTACACATACTCTCTGTGCTAAGAAGTGGAGGTGCTGCTCCTTGGATGTCTAGAAGCTCATTTTGGGGATATTTGCTCCTGCCCTCTTCTTCTTTCCAGACTCCCAAGAGTTTGTACTCGCTGATTTTTGTAAGTGTCTGCTATATTTTGTTTATTCTTCAAGTCTTGCTGTTGTACCAGGTTTTCCTACCTCCTATCTCAAGAGGAGAAGGCTCTGCAACTTGGAGAGGTGGATTTTTCCCTTCATCATCATCAAGGTGTAAGCTTGACGCTTATTTTTCTTGGAGGAGATCATCTTCAGCTTTGGAGGTTATTGGAGCTATTTGACAGCTTGTGTACCTCTTGTATAGCTTTATGCTATCTTGTAACTTCATGGATGGAATGTATGGATTTTATTTGGAGCTCTCAGCTTTGCTCCTCGCATCTTTCTCATGTGCAGTCCTCTCTACATCATGTCTCTATTTTCTCTGTCTGTATATTGATTGTGGACCTAAAAACAAACAATTGGTATCAAAGAAGGAACAAACTAGAGTACAGTATTCAATCTTCATGGAAGGTGCAAATCAAGCTCAGTTTAATATTCAGCAATGATATGCAGATGATCAGTCTCCATGCAGGTGCTGAATATAGCGTAGAAGAGTTATAAACTCTAAGAGGGGTCACATCAAAAGTACATGGCAGATTGTAGCTGTTAGAGCAACAACAAACAGTTATATTTTTTGGACTTTTATTAATTGCTGGATTTGTTGGATTTAACAGTCAAAGTCTGCTTGGAGAGCATTGCTTCCTTGTGTACCTATGAGGTGATGTTCAGATTACTAGTCAATCTTTTTTCTGGTGCTCCTTGAAGTTAGTCAATTAAATCATGTATATGATAGCTGACATCTACATCTTGGTTTTATCTCTACATTCACAACCTTATGATGGACTTAAAACACCTTGTATTTGTGTGTGTTTGTACAATATCCACAACCTTATGATTTAAAACACCTTCTTGTATTTGTGTGTGCTTGTACAATAGGTGTAGATGAGAGCATCTAACCTTGCTTTGAAAAGGATTGGCCAACCTCGATAATCCTAAGAGTATGTTCTAGTCTATATTCTATCTTTTTCCTTTGCATTCTATATTTGTCTCTATCCTTCCAAGTAGTACTTAGTTGAGAAGAGTTCGAGTGTGTGAGTTCTCCTTGTGATGTGTGTTATGGGAGTGCTCTTCATATCTAAGGTCCTTGTGTGTGCTCGTGAATTCTTAGCATGATCTGTGGAAATCAAATTGGTAGCTAAATCATATATTAAGAATAATAACATCAATAGCTAACAAATATACCTAAATATACATATCTCGCATATTCCCCTAGTGTTAGCATGTCACGTTAGGAGGGGATTGTTAGAAAAGTGTGCAACCTTCCACTAGGGACCTCAATCTTGCACCAAAATCATGGTCAAAACCCAAACCCTAATTTTAGATTTAATATCAAAACTCAAACCCTAATTTCAGATTTAATATGAAAAGCATTTAAAGAGTGAAAAGCAACATCTCTCACGACTCACATGTCATAAGTAGACTGAATTAGATCCAACGGTGTATAATTTGTACATATGCGCTATTTAAAAGTTTGAAAAGTCAATAATAAACTGGAATATAGCTTTTGCAAAAAACTAATAATGGAGAAATCAAAATTTTTGGAAAACTTGTTGAAAGGGTTTTGAATATGGTGCTGAGGGGTAGAGGACTTGATGCAGTGTGTGTGTGTGTGTCTCAAAAATGGAGGTGTTGGTATGGGAATCAAGGGCGACGGGCAAAAATGGAGGTGCAGCTAGTTGGGGGGACAGAGAGAGAGAGAGAGAGAGAGAGAGAGATAGTCGACCAACCTTTGGAGGGGCTTCTAAAAAAGTGAGAGAGACCCGAAGTCTTACTAAGTTATGTTATATAAGACCTTTTTAGAATAGGCCTATACACATGTATACACTATAAAGGGGTCATTTAGGACTTTACCCAGCAACCTCTCACTTAAAGGCATAAATGGCACCTTTAAGCTACGTGACTCCCACCATCTATATACATAACTAATGTTGTGCTTTGGGTAAGCACTTGGTGAGAACATCTGCAAGGTTCTGTGATGTATGGACCTTAACTAATGTGATAAGGCCATCCTCAAGCACTTCTAGAATGAAGTGATATTGCACATCAATATGTTTTGTGTCTGCATGGAACATGGCATGCTTTGCCAAACACATGGCACTTTGGCTATCACAACCAAGCATGGGTGCTCTGTCACGCAAACCAAACTCACTGCAAAGACGTGATAACCATATTACTTCCTTGGAAGCCTCAGTGGTTGAAACATATTCAACCTCAGTAGTAGACAAAGCAACAATCTTTTGCAATCCACTGCACCATGATAAAGCACCACCTACAAGAGTGAAAACATAGCCACTTGTGGATTTCCGTGTATCCACATCACCTTCCATGTCAAAATCACAGAATCCCTTCAGCTCTAATGGGTCCTTTCCATAACAGTGGCATTTGTTTTTAGTCCCTTTCAAGTACCTCATAATGGACTTTATTGCATTCCAATGTGACTTGCCTGGATTAGCCATAAATCAGCTTACAACTCCCACTGCATGGGCAATGTCAGGCCTAGTAGCAACCATAGCATACACAAGTGAACCACAAGCCGAAGCATAAGGTACACCTTGCATATCATTGATTGCTTGTTGTGTCTTGGGACAATCTTCCTTGGAGATTTTATCATATGGCTGTAATGGCACTCCAAGAGGCTTTGCATCAGTCATGTTAAATCTGTAGAAGCACCTTTTCAATGTATTTTTCTTGAGATAAATACAATATGTGCTGTTCCCTTTGCCTCCTAATCCTTACTCCAAGTACATGTTCAGCTGCCCCAAGGTCCTTCATTGAAAATGCAGATTTCAGCTGCTCTTTAAGGGCATCAATAGTGCTCCTTTTCTTAGCAACAATGAGCATATCATCAACATAGAGCACAAGAATGATTGGGTTGCCATCTTCATCACGTTTTGTGTACAAATAATGATCTGCATGGCTTCTTTTGTACCCATGTTTGAACATAAAAGCATCAAACTTTTTGTGCCATTGCCTAGAAGCTTGCTTCAGCCCATACAAGCTTCTATTGAGCTTACACACAAGATGTTCCTTTCCAAGACTAACAAAACCTTCCGATTGTTTCATGTATAGCTCTTCCTCAACATCACCATGCAAGAAAGTTGTATGTACATCCATTTGGTCCAGCTCTAAATCAAGAGCAGCCACTATGGCAAAAAGTACCCGCAAAGTGGTCATCTTCACTACAGGAGAGAACACTTCTTGGAAATATATGCCCTTACTTTGAGCATATCCTTTTGCAACCAGCCTTGCTTTATACTTGGGTTTCTCATCAACAGTCTTGATTTTATATACCCATTTGTTAGGAATAGCTCTCCTTCCTTTGGGCAATTCAACCAAGTCCCAAGTATTATTATAATGCAAAGCTTTAATTTCTTCGTGCATAGCAAGCTCCCACTTATCGATGTGCTCAAATGCTTTTGCCTCTTTGTATGTAAGAGGTTCTCCCTCATCAGTCAACATAATATAGTGCAACGAGGGGTCATACTTACTCACATTACGCCTAGTACGAGTAGATTGTCTCACCCAATGATCCTCATTCTTTGGTAATGGGTCTACATCAGGTGGTATAATAAAATCATCATTTACATGCTGTTGTACATCATTTCCAGCACTGTTTTCAGCATTATTTTGTGGCTGCATGCGCCCTTTGGGAGCGTCTTCTTGCTATCCAACATCATTTGGCTCAAAAACCACATGATTATCTACATTTTCAGCCATATGTGGTGCATCTTGAGGAACTGAAATAGGCCTAACATGTGGCTGATCTCGCTGAAATGTGACTTTTTATGGTCATGTTTCGAGGCAGCATTATTTTGTAGCAAACTTGCCTCATTAAAAACAACATCCCGACTGCGTATGACCCTTTTCAACTGAGGTAACCATATTCTATAACCCATTTCACCTTCTTCACCATATCCCATGAAGAGGCCTTTAATGGATTTGGCATCAAGTTTACTCCTGAACTCAGGCCTTATGTGTACAAAAGCTTCACAGCCAAAGACGCATAAGTGGTCATATGAAGCAGTTTGCCACACCAAACCTCTTCAGGCATGTCACCTTTCAAGGACATGTGAGGGGATCGACTGCATATATGTAGTGCAGTTTTAAGAGCCTTTCCCCAAAAAACATGAGGGAGATTAGCAGTGGACAGCATGCATCTCACCCTCTCACAAAGAGCACGATTATACTTTCAGCCACACCATTAGAAGAGGGGTTGTATGGAACAGTAAGCTTTCTCTTTATGCCCAAATTTTCACAAAAATTTTTGAATTCAGCACTTGTGAACTCACCCCCATTCTCCGCATGTAAGCATTTCAGCTTTCTACCTGTTTGGGTGGTCATAAATGCATGAAATCTCTTAAACGCAGCAAATGCTTCGTCTTTTGACTTGAGTAGTTGCACCCAAATCTTCCTAGAAAAATCATCAACAAAAGAAATAAAATATAAAGCACCCCCCATAGATTTGGTGGGCATGCTACATACATCAAAATGGACAAGATCTATATACAAGACTTACGAGACACACCAGAGTAATAGGAACTTTTCACTTGCTTTCCATATTGACAATCATTACAAAAATCTAGCTTAGTGCCTTTAACATCAAGCTTTTTCAGGTTACAAAGTTTGGATAGAACCTTTTGGCTCATATGGCCAAGTCTTTTATGCCACAGTTCCATATGAGAATTAATTTAAGCCATTGCAATGAATTTGCCAGACAAGGCCTTTCCATGCAAGCAATACAAAGTTCCCCTTTCCGTGCCTTTGACAATCAGCCGTGACCCTTTGGTCATCTTCCATGAGCCTCTTTCAAATAAAATGTTGTAACCATGCATATCCATTTGCCCAACAGAGCAAACTCTTCTTGATTCCTGGTACATATCTTACATTATGCAGGACCATCTCATTTGTGCCATCTGTTGAAAGATGCTTGTCCATCCGTCCTGTCTTCCTTCTTGTTTTTTCTTTTCTCTCCAGCATTCTTCTTCCTCTCAAGCTCTGCCTTATAGAATCGGTAGTCGGGCTTCTTGTGGCCTTTCCTACCACGCTGGTAACATGTCACATCATTACCCTGCTTCTTGTTGGAGCTTCCCCTTTCTTTGCTTTTGCTCTTACTTCTCTGTGAATAAGAACCCTTCTTCTCTGATCTGCCTCTGACCATGTTGGCAGAAATGCCTCCTTCACCACTTTCTCTTCTCCTGATCTCTTCATTCAATATAGAACCCCTCAGACCATCAAAAGTAAGATTGGGGTTATTTGATAATAAGACCACCAAGGTCTCCCAAGAACCAGGAAGTGCCATAAGCAGAAAAATAGCTTTCAACTTATCATGGAAGGGAGGCATCCCTGAGTCCTGCAACTATGATAGAGCACCTGTAAAGTGAGACAAGTGTCTTCAACGCTCTTGGACTCATCCAACTCCATGAAAACTAATTTCCTCATAAGATGTACCTGATTAACAAGTGTGGTGTTCTCATAAGTGGCCTTAAGCTTGGCCCACAACTCTGAAGTTGTACTGATTCCCTTGAGGGGGGGGAGAGAGAGAGAGAGAGAGAGAGAGAGAGAGAGAAAGAGAGAGAGAGAAATAATCGACCAACGTTTGGAGGGGCTTCTCAAAAAGTGAGAGAGACCCAAAGTCTTATTAGGCCTATACACATGTATACACTATAAAGGGGTCATTTAGGACTTTACCCCAACACTTGTTTTTTACTTAAGATTTTTGCTCAAGGCTTTAAGCCTATATAAAGAGACCTTGGGTTCATCAATATCAACACACATGGAGTGCTCTTCATGAGAAAGCTCGGTGGAGGTGTTCCTTACAACTTGGAGAGGTGGAGTTTTCTTTTCTTCATCATCAACAAGGTGTGCAGCACCTTGAAACTTATTTTTCTTGAAGGAGATCATCTTCAGCCTTGAAGGTTATTGGAGTTATTGGACAGCTTGTATTCATCATGTATATCTTTATGCTATCTTGTAATTTCAAGTATGGAATTTGTGGATTTATTTGGAGCTTTGCTCCTTCCATCATTTTGATGTGAAGTCTTCTCTATATCATGTCTCTAGTTTTTCTATGCCTCTATGTTGATTGTGGGCCTAAAAACCAACAATTGGTATCGAAGCATGAAAAACTAGACTACATTGAGAATTTGTCCACGTCGAGGAATTCAATCTTCATGAAAGGTGCAAATCAGGCTCCGTCTTATATTCAGCAGTGATACGCAAACGATCAGTCTTCATGAAGGTGCTGAATATAGTGTTGAAGAGTTATACACTCTAGGAGGGGCCACATCAGAAGAACATGGCAGATTGCAGCTATTACAGCAGCAACAAACAGTTATATTTGCTTGACTTCTATCAACGGCTGGAATTGCTGGATTTCAATGTCAAAGTAAGCTTGGAGACCATTGCTTCCTTGTCTACCTGCAAAGTGATGTTCAAAGTATTAGTCAACCTTCTAGTGCTCTTTAGAGTTAGTCACTTAACCATGTACATGGTAGTTGCCATCTACATCTTGGTGGCCATGGAGGAAAACTAATGTGAATAAGAGTGTTATATCTACAGTCAGAACCTTATGGTGTACTTATAACACCTTGTAATTGTGTGTGTGTGTGTGTGTGTGTGTACATTAGGTGTAAATAAAAGCATATAACCTTGGTTTGAAAAGGACTCGACAACCTTGACAACCTTGACAATCTTGGGAGTATGTCTGAGTCTGTATTCTATCTTCTTCCTTTGCATCCTATATTTGTCTCTATCCTTCCAAGTAGTACTTGGTTGAGAAGATCAGGGGATGTGCAAGTTCTCCTTGTTATAAAGTGCTCTTCATGTCTAACGACCTTGTGTGTATTGATGGACACTTAGTATGATCTGTGAAAATCAAACAGGTACCTAACTCATTAATTAAGAATAATAACATTAACAGCTAACAGACATACTAACCTGGCATATTCAAGTAGTGTCAAGTTAGGAGGGGATTGTTAAAAAAAAAAAAGAGAAGTCTTCCACTAGGAAGCTCAACCTTTCCAAAACTAAAAACGTTAATCTAGCATATTCAAGTAGTGTCAAGATAGGAGGGGATTGTTAAAAAAAAAAAAGAGAAGTCTTCCACTAGGAAGCTCAACCTTTCCAAAACTAAAAAAGTTAAGGTCACAAATACTCTTCAAGAATGGTCATAAATTTCATTTTAAACCATAGCTAAGAACTTCTTGAAATAGGAAAGACCTCTGACTTTACTTTAAGACCATAAATCCATGAATATCTTGAAAAATCATCAATGAAAGTAACCAAATACCTAAAACCTTGAATGGAATCTGTTCTCATAAGACCATTCAGGTATGAATGTATGATCTGCAACTTCCTTGTGGCCATAATGTATGCTTCTTGAAAGGAAGTTTGTGAAGCTTTCCTTCAAGACATCCTTCACATGATTCTGCATTATCGCGTACGACAAAAGTAGGCAAACTCTCCACGATACCTTGATCTTTGATGTGGTTGAGAGTTGTGTAATTGACATGACTAAATCTAGTCTGACATAACTTCATGTTCTCCTTAGGTGTAGAAAACTTAGCAACATTAGCATGACTAAATTTGGATAACACAAACATGCCACTTCTGTTTTCACCTTGAAGTAGACAATGCTACTCATTAGGTGAGAGGATCTAACATGAATCTTTCTTTAAAAAAAAAAAATTTTAACCATCTGACAAGAAAGTAGATATAGAGAGCAAACTCTTCTTCATTTCCAAAACATAAAGAACATTAGATATTTTGAAATTTCCACCCGCTCTTGACTTTAGTGTCACTTCTCCAACACCTATAACATCGAAATCATGATCATCTGCAATGTTCACTCTTCTACTTGAAGAGTTAGTAAGAGAAGAAAATACCTTTCTTCAATCTGTCATATGCTTAGTAGTAGATCTAGAATCTAAAATCCAAGGATTTTCAAAGATTGCATTTAGTGAAGCTTGATCAAAAGCAAATTCTTCAATACTAACACATGCATAAGATTCTTCCTTTGAAAACTTAGGTTATGAATCATCTTCAGCATTATTACCAAATGCTTTCTTCTTCTTATTATAAATCCTCTTTCTTCATTCTGCTATGAAATGATATGATTTCTTACAGTAATGGCAAATTCCTTTCTTTGAAGTAGATGAAGTAGCGGACTTTCCTTTGGGTGTAGAGGAAGTAATAGGGGAAGGACTAGAAGTTTTAGGAGTAGAATGTTGGGATAAAGTCCTAAATGACCCCTTTATAATGTATACATGTGTATAGGCCTATTTATAAAGGCTATGTCACTTATTCTTTATTTTTTGGGCCAAGTTCAATGTGAACATTGGCCAACCCTAAAAGGGTTCTATATAACATAACTTAATAACACTTTGGCTCTCTAACAGTTTTAGAGAAGCCCCTCCAAAGCTGGTCGACTACCTCTCTCTCTCTCAGCCTAGCGCCTCCACTTCTGAGGCACACATATGCATCCTCTACCCCTCCAGCACCATATTCCAACCCTTTCAACTGGTATCAGAGCTGAATTAGGGTTTCAAAGCTACTGCACAGGTGTTGTACAGCAAAGAAAACCCCAGTTCTCGCGATAATCTTCAATTTCATCGCGAAGAACTTTGCTCTGGGGCCAAGAGGATCACTTTGGGAGTCTCAACAGCACATAACAGGCTGTTTTCAAGTGTTTTACACGTCTAAACAGGTGTTTTACAGGTCATAACAGCAATACACAGGTTTAGTACCTTATGTATCGAATTGTGGCAAAAGAAATTGCTTACATACAGCAACTTCGGTGTTTTTCTGAGATTTTCAGAAATTTTTGAAGTAAAATTTGGGGCTTTTGCTCCTATTTGGTTCCAAAGGCTACGTTATAGCCTTGAATATGCACATTGAGGTCAAAAGAAATCAAAATTGTTGATTTTTAGCACAAATTTGCTTGCTAGAATTTTCTGCAAGAAATTTCAGAAAAATTCAGATTTTAATTTTGTGCTCCAATCAGCTCGATTTTGCTCCATTTTGCCCCTACAGCTGTTTAAAGCTATTGTGCACTACTTTTAGAGGTGGCACCCTGATTTTGGTGCAGTTTGCCCAAATTTTCAGCACATTAACCTCTTATTTGTGCAACCATGGCATCGTCGTCCTCATATATGAAGAATCTTTTTGAGATTCGCTGCTTCAAGGGCACATGATTTGATCTTTGGAAGGAACAAATTCAAGGAATTCTATTCCTCAAAGATTGTGACAAGGCATTGGAAGCAAGAAAGCCAAAAGAAGCCCGACTGCCGATTCCATAAGGCAGAGCTTGAGAGGAAGAAGAATGTTGAAGACAAAAGAAAGGACAAGAAAGAAGACAATACAGATGGACAGGACAGCCAAAAAGAAAAAGAGAAGGCCAATGTGGCCTCTAGTGTTGTTATTGAGGAGCTTTCAAATATGGAAGATATTCTATGTGCTACTATATCAGCTCATGATGCTCATGCACATGATGTCTCTTGCAATGTTCATGTACAGGACATGTCGATCACTAAAAGTGATCTAATGATGCTTTATTGACTGTAAATGATGCATTATCCCAAACATGGATTGTTGATTCTGGTGCTTCGTTTCATGTGACTCCTGTCAAGGAGTGTTTCGTTACTTTTCACGTGGGCAGCCATGGCCATGTATATCTAGGGAATAATCATGCATGTCCCATTGAAGGTATTGGCACTTTGCATCTTTCAACAGATGGCACAAATGAGCTGGCCTTGCATAATGTGAGATATGTATCAAGAGGAGTTTGCTCTCTGTTGGGCAAATGGATATGCATGGTTACAACGTTTTATTTGAAAGAGGCTCACGGAAGATGACCAAAGGGTCACGGCTGATTTTTAAAGGCATGAAAAGGGGACCTTTGTATTGCTTGCATGGAAAGGCCTTGTCTAGCAAATTCATTGCATTGGCTTAAATTAATTCTCATATGGAATTGTGGCATAAAAGACTTGGCCATATGAGCCAAAAGGGTCTATCCAAACTTTGTAACTTAAAGAAGCTTGATGTTAAAGGCACCAAGCTAGATTTTTGTAATGATTGTCAATATGGAAAGCAAGTGAAAAGTTTCTATTACTCTGGTGTGTCTCGTAAGTCTTGTATATTAGATCTTGTCCATTTTGATGGAGGAAACATGCCCACCAAATCTATAGGGGGTGCATTATATTTTATTTCTTTTGTTGATGATTTTTCTGGGAAGACTTGGGTGCAACTACTCAAATCAAACGATGAAGTGTTTGCTGCGTTTAAGAGATTTCATGCATTTGTGACTACCCAAACAGGTAGAAAGCTGAAATGCTTACATACGGATAATGGAGGTGAGTTCACAAGTGCTGAATTCAAAACTTTTTATGAAAATTTGGGCATAAAGAGGGAGCTTACTGTTCCATACAGCTCCTCTTCTAATGGTGTGAATAAAAGGTATAATCGGACTCTTTGTGAGAGGGTGAGATGCATGTTGTCGACAGCTAATCTCCCTCATGGCTTTTGGGGAGAGGCTCTTAAAACTGCAGTACATATATGCAATTGATCCCCTCACATGTCCTGGAAAGGTGACACCCTTGAAGAGGTTTGGTTTGACAAACCTGCTTCATATGATCACTTACGCGTCTTTGGCTGTGAAGCTTTTGTGCACATAAGGCCTGAGTTGAGGAGTAAACTTGATGCCAAATCCATTAAAAGCATGTTCATGGGATGTGATGAAGAAGGTGAAGCGGGTTATAGAATATGGTTACCTCAGCTGAAAAGGGTCATATGCAGTCGGGATGTTGTTTTTAATGAGGCAACGCTGCTACAAAATGATGTTGCCTCGAAACATGACCATAAAACGGTCACATTTCAGCAAGATCAGCCACATATTAGGCCTATTTCAGACCCTCAAGCTCGACCACATATGGCTGAAGATATAAATAATCCAATGGTTTTTTAGCCAGATGATGTTGGACGGAAGGAAGAGGCTCCTGAAGGGCGTGTGCAGCCACAAAATAATGTTGAAAACGATGCTGGAAATGATGTACAGAAGCATGTAAATGATGATTTTATTATACCACCTGATGTAGACCCATTACCAGAGAATGAGGATCATTGGGTGAGACGACTACTCGTACTAGGCGTACTGTGAGTAGATATGACCCCTTGCTGCACTATATTATGTTGACTGATGAGGGAGAACCTCTTACATATAGAGAGGCAAAAGCATGTGAGCACAGCAATAAGTGGGAGCTTGCTATGCACGAAGAAATTAAAGCTTTGCATTCTAATAATACTTGGGACTTGGTTGAATTGCCCAAAAGAAGGAAAGCTATTCCTAACAAATGGGTATATAAAATCAAGACTGTTGATCAGAAACCCAAGTATAAAGGAAGGCTGGTTGCAAAAGGATATGCTCAAACTAAGGGCATAGATTTCCAAGAAGTGTTTTCTCCTGTAGTGAAGATGACCACTTTGCGGGTACTTTTTGCCATAGTGACTGCTCTTGATTTAGAGAAGGACCAAATGGATGTACATACAGCTTTCTTGCATGGTGATGTTGAGGAAGAGCTACACATGAAACAACCGGAAGGTTTTGTTATTCCTGAAAAGCTCAATAGAAGCTTGTATGGGCTGAAACAAGCTTCTACGCAATGGTACAAAAAGTTTGATGCTTTTATGCTCAAACATGGGTATAAAAGAAGCCATGCAATGCAGATCATTGTTTGTACACAAAACATGATGAAGATGGCAGCCTAATCATTCTTGTGCTCTATGTTGATGATATGTTCATTGCTACCAAGAAAAGGAGCATTGTTGATGCCCTTAAAGAGCAGCTGAAATCTGCATTTTCAATGAAAGACCTTGGGGCAGCTGAACATGTACTTGGAGTAAGGATTAGGAGGCGAAGGGAACAGCACATATTGTATTTATCTCGGGGAAAATACATTGAAAAGGTGCTGGACAGATTTAACATGTCTGATGCAAAGCCTCTTGGAGTGCCATTACAACCATATGATAAAATCTCCAAGGAAGATTGTCCCAAGACACAAGAAGCAATCAATAATATGCAAGGTGCACCTTATGCTTCAGCTTGTGGTTCACTTATGTATGCTATGGTTGCTACTAGGTCTGACATTGCCCATGCAGTGGGAGTTGTAAGCTGATTTATGGCAAATCCAGGCAAGTCACATTGGAATGCAGTAAAGTCCATTATGAGGTACTTGAAAGAGACTAAAAACAAATGCCTCTGTTATGGAAAGGACCCATTAGAGCTGAAGGGATTCTGATTTTCTGACATGGCAGGTGATGTGGATACGCAGAAATCCACAAGTGGCTATGTCTTCACTCTTGCAGGTGGTGTTGTATCATGGTGCATTAGACTACAAAAGATTGTTGTTTTGTCTACTATTGAGGTTGAATATATTCAAGCCACTGAGGCTTCTAAGGAAGCAATATGGTTAGCACATCTTTGCAGTGAGTTTGGTTTGCCTGACAGAGCACATGTGCTTGGTTGTGACAGCCAGAGTGCCATATGTTTGGCAAAGAATGCTATGTTCCATGCACGCACAAAACATATTGATGTGCGATATCACTTCATTCGAGAAGTGCTTGAGGATGGAATTATCACATTGGTTAAGGTCCATACATCATAGAACCCTGCAGATGTTCTCACTAAGTGCCTACCCAATGCACAACATCAATTATGTATATAGATGGTGGGAGTCATGTAGCTTAACGGCGCCATTTATGCCTTTAAGTGGGAGGTTGTTGGGATAAAGTCTTAAATGACCCCTTTATAGTGTATACATGTGTATAGGCCTATTTATAAAGACTGTGTCACTTATTCTTTATTTTTTGGGCCAAGTTCAATGTGAACATTGGCCAACCCTAAAAGGGTTCAATATAACATAACTTAATGACACTTTGGCTCTCTTACACTTTTAGAGAAGCCCCTCCAAAGCTGGTCGACTACCCCCTCTCTCTCTCTCTCTCTCTCTCTCTCTCTCTCTCTCTCTCTCTCTCTCTCTCTCTCTCTCTCTCTCTCTCTCTCTCTCTCTCTCTCTCTCTCTCTCTCTCTCTCTCTCTCTCTCTCTCTCCCCCCACTACCTCTCCATCACCCGGTACACTATCCTCTCGTTGTTCCCATCCTTTTTCAACCTACACAGTTTTGTGTAGCGAGTACTATTCCGTTTTATTTCTACACAAAGGTTACTATAGTTGTACATCGTTTTGTCTCATAGGCCAAGTTTGGCCTTTCGAAGACGTTGATATCACTCTCTCTCTCTCTCTCTCTCTCTCTCTCTCTCTCTCTCTCTCTCTCTCTCTCTCTCTCTCTCTCTCTCTCTCTCTCTCTCTCTCTCTCTCTCTCTCTCTCTCTCTCTCTCTCTCTCTCTCTCTCTCTCTCTCTCTCTCTCTCTCTCTCTCTCTCTCTCTCTCTCTCTATATATATATATATATATATATATATATATATATATATATATATATATATATATATATATATATATATATATATATATATATATATATATATATATATATATATATATATATATATATATATATATCAACTGCGCCTCCATTTCAGCCTATCACCTCCACTTCTGAGGCACATATACGTGTCCTCTACCCCTCAAGCACCATATTCCAACCTTTCATAGAAGACTTACTTTCTTTCTTAGTTTGCTAATTCTTCTTTTCCTTCTTTGTTGACTCCTCCTTCTTACCCTTTGATAATGATAACATGGCTTCATCATTCTCTTCCATACTCTTTTCTTGATCTTCATCTTCAAGTAAGAGGAACTGCAACTCTTCAAATGAAAGTTCTCTCTCTCTTGTAGAGAGAGATAAAGAAGTAACAAAAGCACGACATGAAGATGGAAGTGAGTTTAGAAGTGTGTTTACCATCTCTTCATCTAAAATATTGACTCCAATATTGAGTAATTGATCTCGTAAGTCTTTGAGATTCAAAATGTATGACTGAACTAACTCACCAACTTTCATCCTTGTGTTTGCTAGCTTACTCCTTAGATGAGCTTTCTTGGTAGGGTTCCTACTCTGATAGAGATTCTCTAATTCCAACCAAGCTTGACGAGAGGTTCTGCATGACCTGATATATGGTATTATATGCCTCTTGACTCCTACAGCAATATATGAAAGTGCTTGTGCATCCCGTGAATCCCATTTGGATTGCTCTTCTATAGGAAGTAATCTGGTAGTACCAAAGACCCCGAATGATAAAAGAGTTTCTTCTTCTTCACTAACCTCCTCCTGAGCAAAAATGGGTACAGCGGGTCTTCTAGAAGATGAAGCAACATCTCTTCCTACTTGTCTTGGTCTTGGATGAATACCATTGACAATATTCAATAAATCTTTAGATACTAACAAATTCATCATCATAAAACTCCACATTGGATAGTTAGACATTCCTTCCGGCTTATCTTCATTCTCAAGTCTATAATCACTCATCTTGGTAAGGGTGTATGTCAACTATGCTCCAATACTAAATGTTGGAAGTGGGGTGGACCTCGATAACAATAATCACATGTTTACAAGATCTTCCAACACATGAACCTTAGCATACACACCTTAAGACTCAAAAAGAGATGAGTGAGAGATAGAGAGAGAATACACAAGTTTATGAAGTGTAACAGTAAGCTAGAATGCTTACCTACACTATCTTATTATGAATGTCAAGTGACAATGTGTGAATATGGTTACAAACTGAATATAAGCTGAGTATAGATACAAAATCTGAATATAGGCAGAATTTCGAGAGTTAGATACAAGAGTTTGTGTGTATAGTGCCTAAGAGGTATGAAGAATATGTGTCTGTGAGAATGGAGTGAATATGAACAGTTTAGGCCTGTTTTACAGCAAACCCTAATTCTGAAATTAGGGTTTCAAAACCCTAAATCAGAATTTATGAACTAGCAAGTGAAGAACTGAAATTAGAACTTGCTACAATACTCAGCAAGATGCTAATGGTTGGCTGCCAAAATCTCCTCCAACGCTGCACCAAAGATAGAGCACACCTCCTCCAAGTGTAGAAGATTCCTCCAAGCTTGAGCACTTCACTTTCTTGATCTTCAACGATGTCCAAACAATGACCCTATGTCCTTGTTATACAGTTTTAGATTGCCCCCCACGATGGCTTTCCAAAAATCATGCAAAAATCAAAATTATGCGCAACTTTTTACAAAAAAAAAATCACCCTAATAGAAAATTTTTTACCTTCTGTGACCAAAATTTGGCTAAGCACCAAAAATTAGGGTTGCTGGAAATTAGGGTTTTCTGCTATTCTGACATTGTTCCAACATGCCTTAGCAGCCTGAGTTCATATGGATTTTCGTTGAGATGAGGCATATGGGCCTTTCACGACGCAGTGAGGATCGGTTTGCTTGCAATATCTTGAGATCTTGGAATTAGTTACAGCCTTCTCTTGTTCAGCTCTCTCCCTCATGTTGAGGAGCGGGTCCACCATCCTATTACTTGGAACGCTCTCATTCGCTCGGAGAGGGGGTTCATGATTGGGTCTTGACTGCATGTGGCAATAGGACAGACATATGGGGATGCTCAATGTGCCCCAGATGATTAGGGATGTTGAGGCTTCGATTCCGAGGGATTGGGGGCTCAGACTTGTCCTTTGCCTCAGTCGGCTTGGCTTGGGGCCTTCACGCGGACTGAGATCCTCATTGCTGCCCGGGCATTACCCAAGAGGGGACACTTTTCTTTGAGATTGGCGATGAGGGGTGGATGATCAGTTCGACGATGGAGTGTGAGATCTCCGTGTTGCACCTTTCAGCAGATTCGGGTGGTTGGCACTCGTGGTCAGGATCGGCATATTGATCGTGACCCTATAGACATTCGGACCCTTCCTGGTTGGCATCTTTGGGTCTGGATGGCTCAGCTGTTGTCTCACATTCTTTGGACTAGAGGGCGTGGTAGTGATGTGATCCTTTCACCGCACCGGAGGCTAGCACTACTCCTTTCTTTCAGTACGCTACACAGCTAGGGCTGTGGATCATTCAGTCGCATCATCTAGTCACTCTTGTTGCGGCTAAGTCTTGGCATCACTGTGGGCTCACGGAGGTGTTTCTCTTGTCCTTGTGACACAAGATTTAGGGGCTCAGCAATCATGATGGGTTGTCCTCTTTCAGTGGTTGGTTATCCACAGGAGCATTGTTGTTGGCACTTGGCCGAGCTTTGGGGACCAACCTCCGGATTGCACGGGTTGTGGTTTTCACTTCGAGTCCCGGTGGCATTGCCCATGGGACTTCGAGTTAGGGTAGCAAATTTGGTCGCGGGTCTTGATACTTCTTGCCTTGCAGGTGGGCCTCATACCATTGCTTGGGGCACAGTTGCTTGGGGTCCTCTTATTGGCCAAGCCCTCAGTTATGAGCATGAGGCTAGCAGCATGATTATTTTGATCAGAGATGGGCGGATTGGCACCACTCACGATCTTCGTATTACACCTTGGAGCAGTGTGGACGATCCCTACTGGAGCTCATCAGCCACCTTGCCATGTGGTTCATCTGGAGAGCTTGATGTCGATGCATCTTCGAACGGCATACGATTCCCCCGACTAAATCTGTCAGAGATTATTGAGCTGGTCCACAATCTGCGAGGACACTTGGACCGTCTTCAGGGTAACTCTAATGGCACGACTCATCCGTAGCATGCCTTTCTCCAAATCTCAAAGAAAGGCCCCTTCTTCACTACTTAGGGTGACTCTATCTGTTGGAGCTACAAGCTGCCTACTTGGCTTTCCCTCCCCCCCTCCTCCCACATTTCCTCCTCCAGGAGCTAGATTTGTAGCGGTGATGGGTGGGTTTGTGGAGTGATTTGTCCCCCTTGTATACATATCATGCCTCCCAGTTGGGATTGTAGCCCTCTGGGCGTTTTTTCTTAACTAATGAAAGGATCCTTTTCGTTGGGGGGAGAGGGGGCAGGGGGAGGGGGAGGGGGATGGGGAGGGGAAGTTCCAGTTCCAATTCCAGTTAAAATTCTAGTCTTATTCTTCGTTCTAGTCTTGTCTAGTCTAGTATCCTGGACATCCTATCTTGTCCTACTGTAATCTCGTAGTATGAGATCCTCTCTAGTTATTTCTTGTATCTAATTTATCTCCCTCGAGGGAGTTCTTGAAATCCAGATATGTTGCTTCATACCTACAGTCCCGGGTTGTGGGATCTCTTGTATCATCTCCAATCTAGTTATCCATACCTAATAGTCTCAGGTTCTGGGACTTTTTGTAATAGTTTGACATTCTTGTATTATTTCCCTTGTGTGGGTGATCTTGTAATCAGAAGTGTAATTCTGAAATCTTGTCTAGTCTAGTCGGAGGGCAAACTCTAGTGTTCCCTTGGCACTTTGACAAGAATAGCTTCTATCCAAGATCAGGCATCATGGAGATCAGAATTGAATAGATTATGGCATCACTTCAGAGTCTCCAACAACAAGTCGAGGACCTAACTCATCGACAAACACAAGTCTAGATGGGACATCCTATACAAGTAGGTGCACTCATCCAAGAATTACAAGAATTGATCGAGAATCTTCAACCAAATCAAGGAAGCATTTAAGTAAGTCAATCCCCCCATGAAAGAACCCAAGATTTGAATGCCAAAAAAAGTTCGATGGTGGTCGCACAAGGTTCCGCAGATTCTTGCAACAAGTCAAACTATACATCTGTATGCAGCTTGATAGATACCCTGATGATGCATCCAAGGTCAGTTTTATTGGAACCCTGCTCTGTGGTCGAGCATTATTATGGTTCACTCCAATCTTGGAGAAGAACATGGGAATACTTCATGACTATGAGGGGTTTCTCCGAGAGCTCACCACCACATTTGGAGATGCAGATACGCGTCGAGTGGCAAAAACAAAACTACGAAAGCTACATCAAGGTAACTTCCCTGCCTCTACCTATGCATCAGAATTTAGGCAATTGATATGCAATCTCACTTTGCATGAAGTTAGCTACATCAAGGTAACTTCCCTCCCTCTAACTATGCATCAGAATTTAGGCAGTTGATATGCGATCTCACTTGGCATGAAGTTATTTCATAAGCCAATTTAAATGGGGTTTAAGAGATGATGTGAAGCACCTTCGATGCCAAAGTTTAAGACATTGAATGAATATATCACCCAAGCCATTCAATGTGATAACTACCTTTCTAAAAGGAAATAAGAAAAACAAGTAGAAGGAAGAGTTCGCTAATGGAAACCCTTCCAACCCACCCCTAGAGAAGAGCCTATGCCTGAACCTACGCAGATAGATGTAACTAGGTTCCAGCCTCTAACCAAACAAGAGAAAAAGAGAAAGAGAGGTAACAAGTTATGCCTCTATTGTGGAAACCCTAGCCATATTGCAGTTAATTGTCCCAACAAGAGAACAAACTCCAGAGTTGCAGTTAGAAAGGGTCTCATTATTCCAGCAACGCCCATAGAAACATGTCTTACCCCTATCAAGTTAATCATGCCTAAGAAGACCCTTTCCCTTATAGCCCTAGTAGATTCAAGAACCTCCTCATGTTTCATCGATGAAAATTGGTTAAGAAATACAAGATTTCCGTACTTCAGAAAACAAACCAATTGCAGTTGTAGTGGATGGATGACCTCTAGCATCTAGGAATATTACCATGGAAACCACACCATTGAAAGTACACCTTGGTGATCACGATTCCCACATATGTTTCAACATAATATCGAGTCCAATAAATCATGTTATCATTGGAATGCCCTAGCTAAAGAAAAATAATCCAAACATTAATTGGGAAAAGAATAAAATCACTCGTCGAGATATCCAAAAGAACGCGACATATGTAGGAGCCAAAGCCCTCATACATGTAGTAAGGAAGGAACCGACATATATGATCTATGTCGTACCAACTCACGAGTCCAAGAAAAAGGATCCCGTGAAGCTACCCAACCAATACCAAGGTTTTGAAGATGTTTTTGAAAAGAAGAATGCAGCTACCCTCCTAAATCATAGACCTTATGATTGCGCCATAGAACTTCAAGAGAGAGCACAACCACCCTTTGGACCAATCTACATACTATCCCCAGAGTAGCTTACAGAATTACGCAAGAATATTGATGAGAACCTAGCCAAGATGTTTACCAGACACTCAAAGTGTCCGAGAGGAGCCCCTATTTCTATCTCTAAAGAAGAAGGATGGGACTCTCCAAATGTGTGTACACTATCGTGGACTGAATAAAGTCATTACAAAAAATAGATATCCTCGACCACTTTTATCAGAGCTCTTGGAACACCTTGGAAAAACAACAAGAAATTCACAACCATGGTTGAAAGTGAAAATCCGTCTTAAATTCAGATTTTAGGAAGTACTAGAGGAAGAGAATACATGTTTAGTGACTTCAAGTCATATTTGGAGGACAATGGTATTTCTGATCAACTTACTTTGTATATATTCCAAAGCATAATGGTGTTGCGCAAAGAAAGAATCATACACTTGTTGAAATGGCACGTAGTATATTATCTTCAAAGAAGCTTTGACCAAAGTTTTGGTTAAAAACTATTCATACGGCTAATTACATTCTTTTTTTTAAGAGGAAGTTCGGCCGAAGTCTAATCTCCCTTTGCTTGAATTGATTGAAAGAACAACGGTACAAGTGAACGGGCATAGTACCCATGGGATCCCCGTATCCCACAAAGCAGGGGTTAAGACTGCCAAAAGGCAAAAAATAGGAAGAACTGCCTGAAGGCATCTAGTTTAATACGGCCCGAAGGCATTACATTGGCCTTAGGCCCACACATGTTTTGTCATAGAGGGGGGTTGAGCCTTTGCCCCTGCCTCAAGAGGCGGAAGGCCCAACCACCCACACCAACGCGCCAATTACATTCTTAATAGGGATTCTACAAAAGCTTTAAAGGTGATTATACTTTATGAAGCATATTATGGTAAGAAACCTAATGTGAACTACAAAGTTTTTACTTCTCTCTTTATATTCATATTGAGAAGAAGGATTGTGGTAGACTTGATGAAAAAACCATCAAATTTATTCTTGTTAGTTATGATTGGAAGCAAAAAGTTATAGATTCTATGTTTCAGAAACAAGTAAACTCTTGTGTGATTCTTACATTGTTGAAATACATTGTTTAGACATATAATTATACATTATTTTGAAAGGAATTTAGATCCTTCAACCATACAAGGGGGATGATGAACCTTCTCAAACCCTCACTCAGGTATATAAAAATAAAACAAAGGAAAAAGTTATGACCACTTCTACACAAGCTGAATTTTTTATGCCACCATCACCACCTCCACCATCTCCCATTCCTTCTCAATCTATAAAAGAAGAACTAATTCAAGAAGTTGGAGAGTCTTCTAGAATCTAGAAGTCAAGAAAAAAGAAAGATGTTTTTTAAAAGATTCCAAGGTGGTACTTGAAAACTTTGCAAGAAAGTGGTATTCAGATTTTCAAAAGAAGGACAAGAAGTCAGAATCAAGCAAATCAGGTGAATTATGTAGAAATTTTTGAAATCCATAACATTTTGGCTTATACTTCTGCTGAGAATGAACTTTGCTAGTGTTCAAGAAGCATTACATAATCTTGTGTGGAAGAAAGCAATGCAAGCAAAAATTCATTATATTCATAAGAATCAAACATCAAAGCTTTGTGAGTTACCTTTGAGAGACTCTTAGATAAGTTTAAAATTCTAAATTCTAAATCTATGCAAAATCCTATGGATGTTGATGTGTCTTTACAAACCGAAGTAGATTCATATCCTTACTATTTACAGGTTGTTGTTTCTAAAGTATCAAGGGTCATGCATAAATCTCTTAAAATACACTAGGAAGCAATTAAATGAATTTCCAAATATTTGAAAGGAGCAAAAAATTATGCTATGGTCTTTCTTAAGTCACCACATTTAATACTTCAAGGATTTGCAAATTCTGATTTGAGAGATGACACAGACTCGAGAAGATCTACAAGAAGCTATTGTATCTTTGTTGGAGAATGCTTAATTTCTTGCATTCTAGGAAACAATCTACAATAGCTACATCTTCAAGTGAAGCAACAAATAGGGCTTCCTGTATAGCAATGCTTAGGCTATTTGGTTGTATAAAATTTTAAGTCATTTTCATGTTTAGGTAAGTGTTATTGCTATTGCAAAGAATCCTGATCATCATGCAATGATAAAGCATATTGAGATTCATTATCATTATACTCGTGAGAAGGTTAATTCCAAGATCTTTCCAACACTTGATCTTAGCACATAACACACCTTGACTTGATCAAGAGAGATAAATGACAATATAGAGAGATAAGAAGACAATTATAGAAGTGCAAAAGCTTAGTGCTACTACACATACTAATAAATGCAAAATGTCGATATACAATGTGTGTATCATACAAAAATCGAATATAGGCTCAATCTAAGGGTTCTAGTTACAAAAAACTAATGTGTGAGTGTCTAAGAAGTATTATGTGAGTGCATATGTGCGGAAGAAGGATAAAAACTATCCAAAATAGTTATTATAGCAAACCCTAATCTAAAATTAGGTCTTCTCTGATATAGAAGAGAAGCAATCGTCACTTCTCGAGATGAAGTGGTAGGTAAACACCTGATACAGTAGCAACACGTGAAGAAACCCTAAAGTAGAAGCCACAACTCTCTAAAATCAGCATGCACACTAGGAAGT